>JAPMOB010197972.1:0-17574 GCA_029875015.1 Lepomis gibbosus
TAAGTGGGATATTGTTTAACCAAGTTTACCTTAAAAGCAAATAATCAGACACTTACACTGCTAACATGACTAATGACTCAGGCACATCCACTGATTTATGCTAGCTGTGGTAGAGGTATCATATACAATGTGATATATGCTAATCAGAATGCTAGCAGCGCATGTACACAACAAGCGGCCAGATTAAAGACACACCATTACACTGACACACCATGTGCTTCACAACACAAGCATTAATAATGGTATTTGTATTAGTATAGTCATTTACATGCTAACCGTCAATGCTGTTACCATCACGTGGGCCATTAACAGGGTGGACGCTAAAGCAGATTAGCCTTTGTTGACCCTACAATTATTACTTTTCAAATTTAATTATGGGTATGGTTTCAAATGTAATTTAATGCAACAGAACTAGTAATAATTATTTCACTCATAGCAGCAGAAACAGGCTATGGTCAGAGGAGCTGACACTGTCAGACATCACAGAAAGTGATGGTTTGCAAAGCAGACGCCGGTTAGCTAGCCATCCAACTGAAATTTTGCAAACACAAAATCAATAATATGGATCAATAAAAAAACAAAAAAATTCTAGTCAAAAGCAGCAGAAATTGCTACAAATATTAGGGATGTCTTATAGATTAACTAACCGCAGATATGTGTGTTTGTATGTTGTGTTTATGCATGCGTTTATATTTATTTAGCATTAAAGCTGTTAGTGAAGGAAGGAACCTATAGAGTGTAGGCTGAGGAGCTGACAAACAGATGGAGATGAGAGAGGAAGGAGGGCAAAAGAAGAACCATACAGGTGGAGACAGACAAAGAAGGAAGTTTTTGGAGATGCCAGGCCGAAGACGACAGAAAGACTAATGAGATGAGAGCCAGAGAAAGGCATAGTGAGAGAATAAAAAGAAAAGAACTACAGAGCAGCGGGAAGAAAAAGGAAGAGTCGGAGAGAGGCAGGGCTGGAAAGGGAGGCAGCGTTTCATGTGAAGCAGGCAGTCAGTATTTGTGAATTATTGATAAGAAAATCTTTTACAATATTGAACTGAGCTTGACCCTAAGGGAACGGCCATCAATAGAGAGAAGGAGAGGGGGAAAGAAGGACAGCAAGAAAGGAAAAAAATTGCCTCAGAAAACTCTGTCTGAGAGCTGGTAGTGTTTTCTGTGGATCAGTGGATTTCTCACCTTTTTATTTAGTTGGTCTGCTTTTATTTGTCCCTTGATGGACGCCACTTACCTTAAGGTAGCCCATAAAAAAGTTTCATTTCACAAATGCTGAGCACATCGGCACTGTTCATTACATTCACTACAGAACACAGCACCAGAGCAAAGAGCGGGCGTACACATGGAGCTTGCGGAGCGAGAATGGTGCGCTTGCAAATGCGATCAAAGTTGAGACATCAAGAGAAACAGCAGTTCTGAGTATTGATCACAACATTCTCTACAAATTCAAACTGAGAAGGGAACAGCAGCACTGAAAATAACCTTCACGGTTATTTGATGTAGCTTGCATCCTTTATGCACACATGTAAGTTACTGTTTTTTCCATGTATCATTTAGGTTATCTTGTATTCATAGTAAAGGATAGATGCTCTTTAAACTGTACTATTTATAAGAGATCTCTGTACTGTTTCACTGATGCTGGATCATGTTCAATTCATTATAATCAGTAATTTATAACTGCTCCCAGATGAAGAGCTACTTTCTAAAAGATTGTGAACACTGCAAATACCGGCTCGTGTTTTCTTTACACTCTGCACACACAGCTGTGGTTTAAGTCAATAACATTTTGGAAACTTTTAATTGGAAGGCTTTGTCTGACTTTACCATCCGACTTTGTTAGTTATTGACATGTTTGTGAACTGCCAACATTACTTTCTGTGTGTGGGGGGTTTTAAGAAAGAATCTTTTGGTTTTAAATATTCCAAAGGTACACAACTGGTTTGCCATCTGGTTTGTCAAATCTTTGAAGTTCAAAATCTCAGAACTGCATTCTCTGCAGAATAAGCCTCATATTTTCCAACCTTGCAGTTCAAACACAGCGCACAGAGTACATAATTCATGGGTGTAATACATGTCATCTTTAAAGTAAATAAAAAAATCAATGGTGGAAAATATTTACAGTAGGTAGGAGAGGATCAATGAATGCATACAGTCCCAGGGGCCACATATATACACAATGGTACTGCAGTGTGAAACAGTAAATGAAGGTAGAAATTCCTGCACCACTCCAATGCCTCGAAAAAGAGAACAAGAAGAAAATACACCTATGCATAAAACTTGAAGTAAATTCAGACTGCTACTTAGTCAAACTGAAAAGTCATCACAATAGATATCACGTGCAAGAGGAACTTCATGTGAAATCCTTTTTTGCGCTGGAAATCTAAATTCATTCTTTTCTTCTGTTTCATCAATGTAGATATTGTGTCCAAAAACTGCTTTTAGTGCTCAAATCTAGCTTGTATGCGTCTCCATGGAGTTGAAAGGCTGCTAAAAATAGATGTACCGATAATCTTCTTTAAGCAAAAGTGGAAGACTGTTGCTGCCCCTCTTGTAAAAGATAAAATTGGTGCATTTCACCATGACAAGCTCATCAAGCTTAGCTTTTATATGAATCACATTTGCACAAGCTGCTCATGCTCTGTGCTCCATGCAGTGCTTTTACTCACCCCATCCTTTGAGGTGAATGACTTGGTGATTGAGCATCTGGCTGACAGATTGCCTGACTTGCAGGCTGACTGGCTGTCTGATGGCTTTCTGGCTGACTGGCTGTCTGACCGACTGATTAACTAGTGTTCCCGCCTTAATAGCAGGGAATCAATAGTGTGGTCCAGCACTGCACTCTGCAGAATGACAGGCTCACTGCTGAATTGAGGACAAGGTGCTGGACAAATGCCTAATATTTGCCTGTGTGTATATGCGTGCATATATGTGTATGTGTAAAAGATTGCTGGAACAAGAAAGTGTGTGCTTGTATATACTCTAACTCCGTTAGCTAGCTTCTGTACACTTAGTCTGAGCTGTACTCCTCAGGGAAGTCAAGAGCTGGAGCACAGACTTTTAAGTACACTTGTTGGAAGTCACTCAGGAGGTCGTACACTTAGAGAAAGCCAATTGACACGTTTTCTGCAGAGGAGGTAAGAAAGATCATTTTGATTACTTTAATGGAGCTTAAGTTCTTCTACTGTACCATATGCAGTAAGAGCCATCAGCGAAGTCCACTATGACGAGTACTTCCTGCTATAATGTCTCATTAGCAGCCCCCTTCAGCAGGCAGTGTAAAAGTTAAAGATGTCAAACCCAGTACTGCAGAACTCGAGCTATTTCTGACAGCAAAAAGTCTGGAGGATCAGTGTATTTTGTGCAATGCAGTAAAATAAGGATGTAAAGGCAATGACCTTAAGTTGATATGCATGGAATGCATGTATTTTATAACATAGCTCTTACAACAGGCATAAAGTGTGGTCCACGCTGTTCGTCAAACCTGCAATAACTGATTAACTGAGCAACATTAGCATTCACATGTAGTCATGTTTGTGTCCTACTGACAAATCTATTATTCACTCTCTTTAGCTCTGTTTTGCTCTTCACCAGCTCCTGAGGGAAATATCTGGCTCTTTAGCTGCTAAATTCTCCACTATGTTCACGAGCTAGTAGCTAACTTGTTTGCCATTTGGTGTTTGGCAGGTAGCACATAGCTTTTTTACTACAGTAGTAACAGTTGTGGGCCATAAAAACAAAACAATGAGTTAACAGACGCTAAAAGGCTCCAGTCAGGTGATCATTCTCTGTGATTTTGGCACTATGAGCGACCCTTTTCACTTTAGAAATACTCCTTTGATCCACTATTATTATAAAAATATTCATTAAAACAGATTTAATATGCAGGTGTATAAGCAGAGAGCTCATTTTACAATTAAACATTTATCAGTATTCTCATAATGACCAGGATTTCCTGCAGCACAAACGGAACTCCTCTACTAAACTACTGACTGCCTCCATTGTCATATCAAATTAATACACCTTTATGAAATAAACCATGAGGAGTCTTAAGGGAGAAAGGAGCTATTTCACACAGAAAACGTAATGAATGGGGGGTTTAAGACTGACTAAAGTGATTGCAAATGATGACGTACCGCCGGAATCTGTCTGACATAGCAGATGGGTGATGGATTAATGAGGAGGTGTGAACAGTTACCACCTCCAAATAGTTTTATGTAGTTAAAGAACAGTTTAAACCTGTCCTCAAGTCAGAGATCAGACATATACTTGCATGAAATTTTTGTTTTGCCTACTTGGGGGCAGTGCAACCAGTTGTAAACACAATATTGATCAAATATTAGGTAGTTTACAACATGGACATCATTAGCCCTAATTTAGGGGGGCTGAAGCCACCCTAACATGACCGTAAGCCTGTTATACAGTGCAGACATACTCAACAAACAGAAGCAAGAATATTGATAAATACTATAGAATATTAGCTTAAAAAATCCTTCTGGTTGTTTCCTCTGCATCATAATTAATATCCCTACTGTGGTGGGGCACTAGGACTCCGAGCGAGGCTGCCGAGCTGCCGAGCAATAGTGATGGTAAAAGTGACTCTTTTAACACACTTGAATCTTTAGATCTCGTTCATTTAAATGAACTAATCAGTCATTCCGTTTATTTCATTCATTTGAACTGGGCTGGTTCTTGCGGCACTGCAGCCCTCTAGTGGGCGATGTAAAAAAAACAGCGCAGTTCTCAAACACGGAAGGCTACCTGGTTTGCTTTAATTGACAAAGTATAACACAAATTCTTCTCTTGATCTTTCACTGTCATGGTTCTATAAAGCCCCATGGGGCCACAACCAAATTCAAACCATGTAAAAACCACAGAAATATGTTGTCAATATTCAATCGCCACTACTCCGGCTAAATACGTCCATTTTCACAATCTTTTCTGAGTATACTACCAGACCAGCCATTTTTGGCTATGTATATATAATTATAATAACTATCATTAAATCTCTACAGTTTTCATTCATAAAGTAGTCTAACATCCCTATCCATGAGGAAAATCTATATATTAACGTCACATTTACAGGGAATATTTTGAAGTAATAAGCTTGACACACTATATGAATAAAACACACTAAAATTCAACCGATTTAATAATAATCTGGATAAAGCCTGTAAGTTCTTGAAGGAACTCCAGCACAGAGAAAGAAACAAAGAAATAAACAGATAATATAAAAGCAGCAGTTTGCAGGATGCAGAATGGGCCACATCAGGTCCGGATTCTGCAGACAGAGTGAAAAAAACATGAGCACATCGCTCTCAAACACTGCCAGGTTGGTCACCAGTCAGGTGTGAAACAACACCACGGCTCTCTTGATAAATAAAAAGGAAAAGTTACGTTTTCTGTCAGACTAGGTCCGTTTGTTTTGGAGAGGAGACTACCTCTAAAGTAATTCGGATCCCGGTAGAACCCTGCCAGGGCATTGAAGTAGAGCGAATCCAGAACAACGCTCATCAGCTGTTAGCTGTAAACACTAGCAGGAGCAGGACTAAAGTTACGGTACAGCTGTGTTAAAACTATAGCACAACATCACTGCACTGTAATAATGTCATTGCATCAATCATAATGTCATATATATATATATATATTCATTTTTATTTATTTTTTAATCCTGGAGGAGGACGCACTCACATTTGCAGCTTCCGCTGCCCATGTCACATTATAGTAACTTTTGTTCAACAGAGGAGTATGTCTGTTGCTTTTTATTTCACATCTTGGCTTCTTCACTGATTGTTGTCATAAGTGTAGTTCTAATACAGTAATAAAAGATGCGAGTGCAAAGATTTTGCAAGCACAAGTTTCGCGTACCCTGGGGGCTAAGCCCCCCCTACCTTTCAATCCTGGTGTACAGTTAGGGTTATCTGAGCTTCTTGACAGAAAACAGCTGCCTGCTGCTTTTAGAAAATGACGCTGATGAGACATGAGACTGAAACAAAACTGTAAAGTTTGTGCAGGCCGTAAAACCAAACAATGAGTAAAATGCTCTTTAGACCTGAGGGGAAGTGCAGAGTCGGGTGTTTCTTCGTGGGTTTATGACTACAAACAACACCTTTCACATTACACGTAGTTATGTCATCCATTGTTAATATAAAAATATCGATTAGTGCAGCTTTAATGTTTGGCCTCACATGACTAATGATAACTGGGTGCTTGGGGTTTTAAATAAGCATTGTGTAAATGGTGACTTAACGGACACCTGGTATTACCAAGAGGATGTTACTGTCAACTCCATAATGCTTTTCCAGAATCCCAACTTCAGCTCTGACAAGGTGCTGATTGTGTCACTCATTGATAAAGTTTCTTACTAAAATAAGCACTTTTTGTGAAACAGTTGCTGGCAGAAATGTCAGCAGCAAAATCATTTGCCTGATTGTGTTTTAGAAACCCCATTAGCTAATGTGAATTCTGACAAAGTATTTTGTCCCCATGCAGACGCAGAAGACGTAAATTACAAAGAGACATGCTGAATCAATAACAATAGACAGCAGGGCACAATACAATCAATCATTTCTATAATAATAAACAGGCAATTTCAGTTTGTTGAAACCTCATTAGATCGACCTTTTACATTTCTTGTTAAAGAGGTTCCCTCATCCTTCTCTAAAAAACATCATTTACTTGCTGATTGGATTTTGAGAGGCATCACATTCTACCTGCCTCACATGAAAGTGCTCTTTCTAAAGAACTTTGGAAAAGAGGTTCAACTGGTCGATCGTCAGAAATCAAATATTATTTAACTCAGTTTCTAACACGGCACGGTCTAGTATTTGACTGATTAGCCGGGGATCAATGTAAATAGAGGTTAACTGTTGTAAATCCAATATGTGAATCTCGGATAGATTTCCTCTCCTCTCTGTCCCTCTCGCCGTGAGTGTGAGATAGTGTACGTGCACATGTGCTGTATGTGTGAGTGTGACATCATTTTGTTTTATCAAGTGATCACACCTACACATGCCGGCCAGCCCATATGTGGACAAACTGCTCTGTGCAGAGGCAGCTGTGCACACAGACAAGCAAGCTAAGAGAATCAATATCTTCTCAGTGAGCTGAAAGCCTCAAGGAGAGCGTGACTATGTTACTGTTGTACACAGATCCGCTTTTTTATTGTATTTGCAGTGTAGTCAACCATTCTTATAGAGTCTGTAGAGTTAGCAGCAAGATTCAGCGTGTTTAGAAACATTAAAACACAGTGGTACACTCACTTCTCCTCTCAGGCCTCTACTGATCATCACTCCTCTGTGTGTGTGTGTTATTGTGGGAGATGTAAAGCATATTGATTTTAAAGCAAAGCAGCCTTCTTAAAGCACAAGCGAGTTTGACACAAATAGGTTCAGTCTCCTCTCTCCCGGAGCTCAGGCTCATTAAAACATATTACTGTTCTTGCCGTATAACTAAGGACCTACTTGGGGTGCCAGCCTATTGTTCGAGAATCTAAGATGTACACACACACACACACACACACACACAAACACACACAATGGAGGGCTCATATTAAATAACAGTAAAGCAAGCCTTTCATTTAAAGTGACATTGTTTGGAATAAATACAGCGTGCACATACACACAGATACCACACAAACGCACACAGTCACACACGCATGCACACTGATATTTTGCATTCCCATACTATCTGCCTCTATCTCTCTCAACTCAGTTCACTTCAATCTACTTTACTTTACTGGCACGAATGTTAGATCAGCAGTGTTGCCAAAACATCTAAATACCAAATAATAATAAACATCAAACATCTATTCAATCCAAATGTAAAATTAAATAAGTAGAGCAGAATAGACTGCAACATCGTAAATATTTCCTTCTTTGTAAATTTATAGCGTTGTCCCCAAAATATCAATTTATATGTGTGTGTGTGTGTGTGTGTGTTTGTGTGTGTATGTATATGTATATATATATATATATGCCTGCCGAGTATTTTAAGTTGAGGCGCTATTTGCTTTTATCTCAGACTTTTTTTTATTTACTGTTGCACTAAAGTCCAAAGTATCGGATCGGGACTCGGTATCGGAAGATACTCAAAATCAAGTGACTCGGACTCGAGGGCAAAAAAAACCTGATCGGGACATCCCTAGTTACAATGCATTTAAACCCCAAATTTTAGGGTTTTTTTATATTTAACCAACACCGTGAAAAATTTCGGCACCAGAAAAACAAATCTATGAATAAAGGAGTAAAGTTATTTCCTGCTGAATGTCGATGAGGTGCAAAGCATGAAAACAAGCTGAAAACATGATTTGTGAGATTTTGGGGGGGTCTCTAAAAAATTTACAGTATGCTGTTTTTGCCATGCATTTCTATTTTTTCTGTATCTCTATATATCATAGATCATGCGCAAAAAGAATTCTACATGTGTTTTAACGATTCACTTTGATGATTAGGAAGGCTGCTGTCTGTGCATCCTGACCGATCCTGTCAAAGTGTCAGGAGATTTAAATAATCGATGAAGTTATGCTGTTGTACCTTCTGTGTAAATGCGCACAGCATCTTTTTTAATGGGGAGACGATTCATCCTATTTCACCCATCCCCTACCCACCAACTATTAATCAGAATGCTCATTTTTATTATGACAAAGACACACCCGATCCACGGATATAACTGTGATCAGAGACAATTTAGAGCCTTTAGCCTAAAAGGACTTTGCTGTGGTCTGTACATCACAAGAGCCCACATCTTACTATCTGAATAATGCGCCCATTAAATAGCAGTTAAAGTAACTAAAACATAGTGTAAAGAATTACAATTCAGAGACACTAATGTGATAATATAACTAATTACTCTTAAATGACAGTAAGTAGTAATAACTAGAATGTATTACATTTTTGGAAGTATCTTACCCAACACTTGTTACAACTGTGATCAGATATAGCCATTAACACAAGTAATTTGTCCATGAGGGATGCACAGACAAGGGCCATATGTGTCCGTTTTTAGTTTGTTCTAGTTTATTTGACTAAAAAAATGTTGACTACGAGACTTTGAGACATTATGTCTAAAACCTAATTCTGTTGTGGTTTTTGAATGATGCCAAACCAGCACAATAAAGACCTACATCATCATCAGGGCTGCGATTAACAATTATTGTCATTATCAATTAATCTGCATTTTGTCTTCATGATGAATCGATACATCATAGCCTATAAAATGTCAGAAATTACTTAAGAATATCCATTATAATTGCTCGCTTTAACAAAATCAAATCGATTTTACAAAAGCAGCAAATCCCCATGTTTGAAAAGCTGGAACAAGTAGATGTTTGCTTGAAACAACAACTAATCAATTATAAGACTAATTACTTAAATGTGAAAAGAAAATTCTTGGCACCACAGAACCTTAGAGCGGCTATAATTATTAATATTTTTGTATTTACGCCTGATCACATGACTGCTTCAATGAAAGGGCCCGCTCAACTCTATTGAGCTGCTCTGCTCTGATCACTGAAATGTTGCCCAGAAAACAGTGACAGATTATGTGAAAGAACACAGAGTCAAAATATGATTTTCAAGTGGCTGCATACTCAAGTAAGACCTGGACAAAACTCATTGCTGCAGTGTGGACTCCTGCCCTCTATCCACTGCATTAAACTTTTTCCAATTTGTGATTACAGGCTGTGAAATACAAAACAAGGTCAAATATAAACTGGCCATGGCTGACAGATGTTGTGGCTATGCAGCTTTGCTGTAAACAGGCTCATAATTTTGGATGCATGCTGTAAAAGATCCAGAGATTCAAACTTTAGTTAAAAAGCTTATTGGCTGTAAAAACCCTGGATACAGAGACTACTGATTGGCCGGCAGGTGTTGTGGATCTTGTTTTTGATGTAGCGTACTTAATATGTGGTCTGTTCCACCGTACTTTGTTTTGTAGCTGTGTTTACATTAAAACATTTATTCTTTATATAATCTGATGTTTTTTTATGTTTGTCTACATTTTGATAGCAAACAGTGTTTTAATTGAAATGAGGTTTATCTGCTCCCTGAGGTTTTAAACTGTGTTTGTGTAGGCCTGCAGATAATTAAACAACAGCTGTTCTCTCTTGAATACTGGGACACCTCAAACATAAACTCTCTTTGGCAAAATATTTACAGGCTAACTTAACCGGGGCGTCACACAAAAATCTGGGCCCCTTCCTGCATCCACGGCTATTGGTTCTAGGATCTTTATAGGCCTGACATGAGGGTCCTGTATACTCAAAACCATTATCTGAATACAGCCCGTTTTATCTTTCTTTGAAAGTGTTCTGCTATTGATAATTCCCTGTCCTATGTCCAATTAAAAATATCAGTTGTTAATTTGCTCATATAACTAATTCTGTTTTGATATCATAAAATATATTTTTCCTCAGTTGTCCCTTGGACACAGGCTACCAGCTTCACCGTGGTTGATTCTATTTAGGTCCTCTATAAAAGTCCTCTTTTCACCTCCTACCGTTGATTTATATGTCCAGATTCGAACAAATATCAAACACATTTTAAATTACATTTGCGTGGTTCTCCATGAGAAGCTATTTATCCTTTTTTTCAGCTCCAAGCCTCATTGTTGCTGTCTTTACCTACAGTTTAAAAATGGCACATTAATTTAGAACCACAAACAAGAATCCATGTGTGTCAGTATCTGAGAATAATAATAATTTAACACCAAATGGAGGGGCATTCTTCACCTGTCTCGTCCATTATGTTTCTGTAACAGCACCACCTTGTGGATTATTACTTGTACACTGGAAATCTCTGAAACCTCTCTCTCTTTCCCTTTAGGGTGGCTCCATCCAGAACATCGAGTCTCAGCGTTGTCTGGAGCTGGTGGAGAGCAGACAGTCGGAGTTCCCTTTCCAGCTGGTCATTCAGGACTGCACCGATCAGAAATGGACCATCACGAACATACTGACGGTCCTGCCCCAGTGAACACACACCAGCCAGTTAGTGTGTTGTGGCAGATTAATCTAGTAAGCGAGGAAGTTCAAGCTGGGAGCTCCCCGGATTCAAACCGACATAACCAAACTGTCCCCGACCCGAGATCGACCGTCAAAGAGTTGGCGCACATAAAAAGAAATAATGGAAATGGACTAACATGCTGACCCAAGCAGCGAACTAAGTGTCCAAAAAAATGACTTTCGATACCGGACCTATTTTTAACGAGAGTCTGCACAGGAAAAGATGTGCTTCAATCGGACACGGACCATCAGTAACCTAATAACCGTTTTATACCAATGACCTGAGAGAAGAGACGCTCACAGATGGAGCCGGGGCTCTTAAAACTTCCCACTCTGCAATCGAAATGAGAAATATAGCCCCTTGTTCCAAGGGACATGCTCATGACATCATGTAAGCACTCTGGTTATTGCAGGAGCAGGCCTGCGATGTATTTTGGGTCCCCGTCCGCAGTTTGAGATAGAGCCTGTACTCCCTGAGTCTCATCGCACAATCACCATAACAAATTGAGTGAGCATGGTTTCAATATGTTTGTGTGCAGAGGGAGAAATGCAAGGTGAGCGACTGCACGCGTCCCAGAAACATCTAGCAGGCGTGCAGTACAAACTGGCTGATTGTCACAAATGATGTGGCGGGGGCAGGTTTTGAGTTATTACCGCTACACACCACTTGACTCAGACTGTAGGCAGGACAGATGCTCCAGAATCCCTCAGTATCACAACAAATTAATAATGCGCATTGGAGAATATCCACCGAGTAATTTAAACTGGCATTGGGGTGGATACTCCATCCCTCAGAAGTGTGTGTTTTGGAATTTATTTGATCAGAAGCAGGGTCGACGATCATGCAGGCAGACGCCATATTTGTGGGTTCAGAGACAGGAGCAGGAAACAGGAAAAGAAGATTTTAGACTTCCTAGCTCCTGTAACACCACCACATAACACAACTCCGGCTCATGCAGGATTGATAGATCTTAAGCAAACCCAGGTGAAAGAAGGAAAGTGGTGTGGAAACTGTTGGGGGTTGTATTGTAAATGTATTGGAGAATATGATGCATACCTCAAGATCCCTGTCCAGGTCTGATTTCAAAGCAAGTACATAGGTCCAGTTAGCTCTCAAACAGGTGATCTCTGGCAATGTGAAAGCAGCTACAACAAATGTCAGGATTGGGTGGATGGTGTCCTATGACAGATAAGATGTTAAAGGAAAATCTACCCTAAGATACTTAATCCACACCGGTGTTTTTAGTTATTTTGGCCAATTTAAAGGTTTTATGTTTAAATCATCACCAAACACAATCTATTTAAAAGAATCAAAGCTGTAGTTGTCCTGCCAAAACAGGTACAATAAAACTGACACAAGAAGATGTCGATTTTACGCAGTCTGTGTATGCCCACGCAGCCCTGAGAAGATTTCTAATACATCTCTAAAATAAATGAAAATGCCTGCGTGGGTGTGCAGGAGGTTTTAACAGAACAAAATGTTCTGATACTATTTCAGGGGTCTCCGCTTTCAGAGTCCTGTTTTTGAATGTGGCGACCTAAGGCTGACCCCGGTCTATGACCACAGCCGAGAAATGCGTCATTCTTTTGCCTCGACTCTCTTTACGCCACATTGATGATCCTTGATCCTTGTTGGATAATGATCACGTAACTGCAGTCCTGTTTACAAAGAAGTAAAGCTATGAAAAAGCCATTGAAAAGTTGTTTGTCCTTGTCAGTAGCCTGAACATGTTCTGCACTTCACTTAGAATGCACCACCTTATGATTTGAGTCAGTTTAAGTTATGTGGATACATTAACTGACTATGCCGGTTGCCAGTAAGTTTGAAGGATAAATTTGATTATTCCAGCTTGGGTCTTATTTTTATCGTTTTAGCCATCGTTTCTAGCAGGTATAGTAACATCGCACTAACCAAGTTCACTGGGTGAAAAATAAGTGGAACTCAGCAGCGCTTGCTGAACATGAGTAGTCAGATGTCCACACAAGTTTTTAATCAAGAAACCCTGGTTAGTCAGACTTATTTGGATGATTCAAATTTGACCTACCGTACTGAGATTCTTTTACCGCTGGATCCAATGAAGTTGGACTCAGTCAGGCCACAAGTCCATTCTTAATTCAGACTGTTTATTCACAGGTGTGGTCAGGCCGAGGATAACAGAAGAACATCCCAGGATCTGCGCTAAACAAAGCCACAATACAATGTGCATGGACATAGACCTGCTCTATATGAAAAGTGCTCTGAGATAACTGTTGTTTATTAAATAAAACTGAATTGAACAGATAAAAGTAAACTAAATTCTTCGTCACTAAATGGAATTATTATATTTTAAAAAAACATATTAAATATGGTTATGTTACATTCATATATATTCATATAATATATTATAAATATTGTTACCACATACTAACTGTACTAACATGACAAAACGTTTCCTGTGGCATGAGGGATAATTACTGACATTTCAGGTACGCTCATTTTCAGCTTCATCTTTAAATTAAGTGGTTTCAAAAATCAATCTTGAAGGTGGAGCGGCACTGCTCTATTTGAAAAGGAGAGATTCTGGACTGACCAGCATACACACACAACGCTCACTGCAAAGGCTGTCACAGCTCGTCTAGAACCTCTCTCATCATCGGACCACTCACGCTTCCTGCGGCGTCAGATTTCTTTTTGGCGACGGCTTCATTGAGTAAAATGTTAGCACTGAACTGATAAAAACATTGGCTAAAATTAAGAATACAAGGCTCAGGTTTTAATAAGCCAAATGATCCTTTAAACATCACAACAAACTCTAGAATCATGGAAATGTACCACTGTTTTTTACTGCTTTGTTGTCTGTTTGAGTGACAGACTTTCTGAGCTGTTCAGGACAGCCAGAATGGACAGATAGTTTGGGGGAAGACCTCCCAGTGACCCCTCCTCTATCAAAGGGAAGTCTGACTCTGTGGTCCCCCTCAGACAAAGCTTGGGAAAAGGCTCTCCCTCATCCCCCCTTAGTTTACTTGCTTAGTTTAGCTTGTAGGCTATGCGGAAAAAGGTCTGTCTTAATGCATTTATTACTTGCTGACTGATAAAGTGGGAAAGAGTGCCGCAAAACTACTGTATCGCTGAACTCTCTGCAAATCACACAAGGCAATTACAGATTTATACACAAGGCTTACTTTCGATAACTTATATTTTATTGTCTCACTTCCGTTCATTGAGCCTCACCTGAAACTGTTTGGAGCCCCCCTGGGGAGGCCTGCCTCACAAATACAAAAAACCTCTGCTCTATCAAATCATTTCAGGAGGAGGTTTAGGTGCAGCCCGCCAGCCCCTCAGCCTCTCAGCCCTCCGAAGGATGTGCGTCATTCTTAGTTTGCACACCTGAAATAGGAGGCTGTCATTACAAACTCTGCCTACACAGCTGCAACAAAGTCAAGCCCTGTTGTCAAAAGGTATTCTGGGAAATGTAGGACATCAATACTTAATTGTTCAGAAGTAGAATCAGATGAGTAACGTAAAAGAAACAGATTGATGTTATTTCATCCGTAACAGATGGATGGTATCTGACAGTGGACGAGCAACCAAGGAGCAATTTTTCCTTTAAAATTCTGCTGCTGCGTCCTCGAACCAGTATATACGCTGGTGTGTGTGCCCTATTATTTGTTTTGTTCGAGAAATGTTTTTTTCCCCTTAAAGCTCTCAATGAAGAGTACTTTCTTCTCTACATTCAGTTCATCATCGAGAAATGTGGCACCCAAAGATGTGTAATTAAGTCAATAATAGACATGTATGTGGGTCTTACGTATGGAATTACATTTTTGCCTCGATTGTGTGCTCACAATGGGACAATTTTAGCACAGAAAAAGACTTCGGAGAGAAGTTATTATCTCACAAAGAATAATTTCTTTGCATGATAATAATGTCTTCACAAAATACAGTTAATGTGCATGCAAGAAGGAGGAATTTGGCACACAAAGACATGTAATTTGTCAAATATCAGACGTGTGTGTGATTTAATATGTGCCTCCTTTCTGAGCATGAGATGGGACAATTTTAGTTCAAAAATCAATTTGAAAAATTATTTTGTAGAGAAATGATCATAAAAAGAGTTATTTCTTTATTTGAGAATCATTTCTCTGCAAAATATGGTTTATGTGCATGCATTTTTTTCTGTGCTTAAAGCCCCATTGCTTGCACAGATATAACACCATACAGATTGGGCGTTTGGGACTGAGCTATTGTGTGGATGTATGTTTTATGTATGAGTACATTTTGCTTTTGCTGATTTGACATTTGCATATTCTACTGCTCAACCGTTTGCTCTACATTTACAGATCTCCAAAAGTTACACACTGTCATATAGCTTTTAATTAAATACAACTGCTTTGCAATGAATCTCCCAATTATTGAAAGCCCTGCGCTTCAGCAAGCTTTATCAATAATTAAACACAAAAACAGGATGAACCAATTCATTATTAATCTGGCTATTATGTATTCAAAAGTTGTTGCTTTTCAATCACACTAAGGTACCACTAACACAGTGATAATGCAGTGGCAACTTGTGGAGGACTGGAACTGTATCTATCGGCTACTGTGTAGCATCTGTTACCAAACCTTCTGTTGACCTTCTGTTGTTTTTGTGGCTCAGGTTTGTGGATCCTGAAATTTTAAAAGTATCTCAATTTTTGGGAAGCTCTTAATATATATAGTCATGAAAATGTCCAGGCTATTTTATTAGTGTATTTAAACTGGATATTTATAAGTACCAACAGTAAAAAAAAAATGATGATGGCAAAACTTGTTCTGTGTGACCGTCTCTTTTCTAAAAATGAATATTCAACACATTTGATGCTGCGGATGTTGGGTTAGCATTGCATATTAAAGACCTGTGATAGATGAATTAATCACATTCTCCAAGAAAGTAGTAAGCTCCACAAAAATACTAGATTATAGGTAAGTGTCCTGCATTTAAAATCTGACAAATACAAGTGTTCATTATCAGCAAAATGTAAACCTGCATTACCTTTTAAGCCACAAACACAATATTGACCTTAAAGTTACACACAGAGCATTTGTAAGCTATAGATGTCCATTTTTCTTCACCAGCTAGTCACTAACTTTTTCTGCCTGCTGCAGCTGGAAAGGAGGAGAGCAGTGAGACTGAACCGAAAACAGTAAAGCTACTGAGTATAAAACCAAAAGAATGAGCTGAACGATGCCAAAATGCTCCCTAGAGCTGAGGAGAACTGCAAAGTCAGCAGGTGCAGGTGATAATTCAATTCAATTCACTATTCATTCATCGTCATTTGATCTGTTGCCCATAAAAACAGATTGATGAGTGTAGCTTGAAAGAATCAAAACTAAAAGTAATTATGCAGAAAACCGCTCTATTGAAGTGTTACAATACAATGTTTGATTATTGTTACTCATGCATTATAGTATAGGTAGCATTTTAGTGTTGTAGTTGGTCAAGGTGGAGTGATTTTAACTGCTTAATATAATGCTGGATAGTTTAACATAATGTATACACAGATCATTTGTTTTTTATGTAAACTACAGTAACTACAGTTGTCAAAGAAATGCAGTACAGTAGACGAAAAATGGAGGTTACCTCAAATTTGTACTTAAGTACTGAACTTGAGTAAATGTACTTTGGAGGACTGCATGATACTGACTGATTGTGTCATCGTGAGTTTTAATACGATTTGAAAAACTGACTGATTTTAGCCTTTTCTGACAATGCCTTTAACCATTTTCAACTGCCGTGGACACTGAATTAAAGCAGATACTTCATTAATGTTGATATGTGATTATTCATAAATGTGTCAATTAAAATCGCAGTATACAAAAATACTTGATTAACTGTAAAGCCCTGATGCTCTATCATCCCCTCATTTGTTGCCTAACACGTTACTATGTGCGCGTTCTGAATAAACATAATCTATTAATAACAGAAAGATTACATAAAAGTCATCCGGTAAAAGAAATGAATGACATTTCTATTGGAACTGTCTCGTAGTCCCATAGACTCACCAATCTTACACCTCAGGAAGTAGCTCTTCCATAAGTTTTAAAACAGGTGAAGAGATAAAGTGTTGTGCAGTGCATCTAATCAAAATTACATCTAAAATGGTTTACGTCTGCAGCTACTAAATTCTACATGAGCTTCATAGACGCAGGTCGCTAAGAAGGAGACAGGCATTTTCCTGTGTGTCTGCGTCTCTGCTGAACTTGGAGTTAGGCATCATGAAACATGTATGAGATGGCATTGAGCACTGCTAACATCAATCCTAGTAATACTGCTGTTTACTCTCCTACTGTCTCATAAAAGCCTTCATTTGCATGCACACACACAAACACACACAGACATGCACGCATTTCACAATTTATGTCACCATTTTACCACAAAGAAATAAAACAGAAGTGGTTGCTAAGATTGATTTGTGATTTCCAAGGCGCTAACGGTGTTGAGTGCAAAGCATTCTATGTAATGGATTTATAGTAATCTCATAAGAAGATGGATGTGTTCCACTATGGATGGTGCAGATTAATCTGCACATCTTCAGCACATATTCATAGTTCTTTT
>JAPMOB010197978.1:0-10171 GCA_029875015.1 Lepomis gibbosus
CCCTAAGAAAGGCCTTCAGTGCTTCCCAGGCCATCCCTGGGAACGAGCCTAAGGGATATTGGTTTCCTAATAATATGGTTATCTTTTATAATAATAATAATAATAATAAAAATAATTTAAAATTTTCATCCTGTAGTAAACTGGAATTTAACCGCCTTCTCTGTGATTTTTGCCAAAAAGCAGCATAAGAAGAGTCACTTTTGCATGATCTGATACTAAAATAGAACTTATGTCACATGAGGCTGAGTATGATAGCAGAGAACCTTGTACATAGGTGTGCTCTATCTTTACAGTGAAATACAGACTGTAAAATAGGCCTAACATATCATTTAGTACATATCCAGTTTCAAACACAGGCGGCATTTCCAAGAAAAAATGTTAATTACACCTTCTTTAAAAAAGCAACATACTTTTCTTTTTTTTGCCAGATGGCGATGACTATCTGACTGTTGCCCAGTCTTTGAAGAAAGAGTTTGACAGCCCAGAGATTTCAGACCTGAAGTTCTTGGTTGATGGAAAGTGTATCCATGTTCACAAAGCCCTGCTGAAAATCAGGTACGGAAAACGAGGAACCTCAAAGTGAAAATGTGGTAGTCCTACTTGGCTGTTATGGTTATTTTTCAAAAAACTGCAAATCTTTAGCTAAATAATGTGATGATTATTTTCTGGCCTTTTAGTTTTTCATGTTTTCATATTATCAATATATCATCAATATAGGTTCCTTGAAAATTAAATAGGATTCTAGAAAAGCTAACCAAAACAAGCCAAAACAACTGCTGCACTTTGTTTTATGATGTGATTTTTCTTTCTTCCTCCCCAGACCAGCCTGCTTCTCCATCCTGACTTTCATTTTTGGTCACATGAGTGTATTTTTCACATTCAGAGGTTGTGCTTGGTACACCACATTGGGTTTTTCTCACTTTGTTAATTATAGAAACAAAAATCGAGACAAACAAATAATTTTGATAATTGTGCAGCCATCATGACAGCAAACACATTGAGCCATCTTTCTGTAATACTGAACTTATCATATACAGTACCTAATGAAAGCTCTGTTGCTTATATATAAACTCCATCTGATTTACAGTTTTTCCTCGTCTTTCCTGTTAATGCCATGGGGAAGCAAAGACAGACCTATTGTTTCCTGCTTTTCTTTTTATAACCACACTTGGACACAAAGTATCTGCATTCCAGTCCCTTGCTCTTTTGCACTGTCAGTAGGAAGGAGCCAGACTGTCTGCGACGTCAACCTTAGTGCACACGCTCACACGAATATGCAACAGTGCATAACGCCTGCTTTGGCAAAATAACATGCAAATTATACTTTTGAGATGAACTTGAATGAATGAAGACTGAGTTGTTTGTTCAACCGTGTCCTGAAAGAGAAGCATTTTTTGAGTTACTAGAGATTAGCAGTGAGAAAAATTTAAAGGAAACCAAAAAAAAAAAGAAAATCACTATTTAAATGCAAAGGGCCATAAGAAACTAATGTGGAAAAATTCTGTGGGCTATAGTTGTTGGCACTGTTGCCTCTCCTTTGCCTTTGCATTATGACATTAAGAGTGAATCTAAATTTAAACCACAAGAAAAAATATATATATATAATTTTCTCTTTGACACTAAGTAACAGTACAATTACAATTACAGTATATTAAAAAAAGAGTTATAGCTGTTTCAGTATACTTCAGGCTTATACACTCTTGGTGGAAATGGTGGGATAGTGAGATTCAGATAAAATTGTGGGGAAAGAAAATGATTTATATCACAATCAGACAAATAGTGAACACTAATGATTACACACAAAGCTACAACAACTAAACATACTTATGACAAATTGTAAGTAACGCATAGAAAGTATACAAAAATATATTACTCAATGTAACTGTTTGCATTTCAAAAGAACATAGCAGTGATTCAGCAGGTTTTAGTTCCTTAACTACTTGTTAAGAAGCAAGTATTTGTACTTAGTATTACAGATTTTTGCCGATATTGTTCCTTCTTTATAAGCAGCCACTGTTTACATTGGTTTCCATCCAGTATGAAATTTAATTAGCAGAATTGTGTGATTGCACTGCATTACCTTAATATGACAAAATTTTGGCAACAAATTAAGACAGACCTTGGTTTATGTTCTTGGAGAGTAGAATATTGTTTTGGGATCATTACAGCATGATTTGCAAAACAGCAGTAGTGTACATATTACTTGTAATAGATTGGGTAACGCGTGCTCAATCACTGGTGTGTTATCTTTTTACCATGTCATGAGAGGTGTCTGCTGCTTTTCGTCCCTCTGCAGGTGTGAGCATTTTCGGGCACTCTTAAATGAAACAGATGAGGATGCCATAGAAATTCACCAGTTCTCATACCTGGTGTACCGAGCCTTTCTGGAGTACCTCTACACAGACACTATTAACCTGCCACCAGAGGATGCTATTGGTAAGCCTATGAGTGGACCACAGTCCTTTACACACTGCGAGCACCAGAAAATGTAAGGACAAGTCGGTGCAGACCAGAACACACTCGCCTATGTGTTGTTCTTGTGTGCACAGGGTTGCTAGACTTGGCTACGTTCTACAGAGAGACGAGGCTGAAGAGGTTGTGCCAGGAGACGATTAAGAGAGGCATTTCTGAGGAGAACGCCATCACTCTGCTCTCTGCTGCTGTCAAGTATGAGGCGCGGGTAAGCTTATAGCCCCTGACACACAGTCAAACACCATGGTGGTGGGGGCCTTCTCAGTCGCTAGCCAGTTGTACTCCTCAGCACTGACCAGACAGCCCTCTTCATTTTTAGGACCTGGAGGAGTTCTGCTTCAAGTTTTGCGTCAACCACCTAACAGCTGTCACGCAGACCCAGGCCTTTGCAGACATGGACCACGACCTGCTCAAGAACTTCATTAGTAAAGCCAGCCGCTACGGAGCCTTCAAAAACTGACTAGAGTTCCCTTGTAGTGATGGATTCAACATGATGATGTTTAAGCTCACTAAGCTCCTGAGAGTCGACCCTAGACCAAAGTAAACATCAGTGTGATGAGTACTTCATAGCCTTGTTGCTGGGGATGTTAACACTGGAGAGGAAAATGGTTTAAGGTTTCACCCTCTAACTGATGCTTCTGTGTTACTACCCTTAACCTACAAGAAACAGTGGTTGCTTATATAAATTACTCAGTCACAAGCAGACTAGAATAGAAAGAAGTTTCACAGTGGTCTTCTTTCTTTTTTCTTTGTGTTACTGACAATATGCTTGGCTAATTTGGCATCTTGATTTGTAAGCTAGTCAATAGACGGATGTGTTGCAAGGGCTTGCCTCACAGTAACAAGTAGCTCAGACAAGATGCCTGAAAATGCTGTAAACTAAACATAATTCATAACAACATAGGTTTGAGGTACAAGTGTTTTTTTTCAATCACTCTGCCCTTTATCAGTTAGTAAAACAAATTATCAAAGTGCATTTCGTGCACTGTACAAAATGTACTGTAGTACATTATATCTGATCAATAGTGACAAGAAGTGATCAACAAAAATATAAGTCAGCCATGAGTTGACCTTTCACATTGTGCTGCTTTTCATTGAAGCCTTGATACTCAAACTTTCTGGATTGAGAAAAAGCATTTAATGAGGACTAACATACAAGTTATATTTTAGAAAACTGCAATTATAGTTTATAGTGATCATATCTGTTCTCTTACAAATGTTAAATTTTGCCACATTGTTTTATATTATAGTTATTGACCTTTACCATCAAAATATATTGTTATTGTTTGATGTTTGACTACCATTTGCACTGTCTTGCTGTAGAAAATTACTTTGTCCACGATCCAGAGACTGATAGAAAAAGATGAAGTCAGTAACACTTTACAAGACATAAGAACATCCTCCAGTGTTAAGATTAACTGACTGAGCAGCTGGAAATGGTGTCTGACTTACAAACTCATAGTGATTCCTTGTAAGCCTCTTGGTGATGTTACACTTTAAGTGCAGCTGATTTTACAGTTGTCTTTCATTGAAATTTGGTATGTTTACAAAAATATGGTTGCTTATTGTTTTTTAAGTTGTTAATATGTTGGCAGCAAAAGCTTGCTTCTTTTTACAAGAGTTTCTTTATATCTCACCCCTAGTAGCACCTTGTGGTAATGAAATAGTGCTGGCTCAGTGTAACTGCCAACAGACTGTTGAATATAGTTTCATATAGGATCACAAGGTCTTTAAATGTAGTTAGCAGATAATTCCATATTAAAATCTAAAAACCTAAATAGAATTTAACAAAATACTTAACATTCACAAGCCAATTGTATTTTCTGGAACATTTTGATAACGCCTGTGTTCTCATTTTTGTATGAAAAATGTTGTAAGCTGCTTACAGTGGCATTAATAGTAACATTTGATAATCAAAAATGTATTAAAATGAATAACTACATAATTTGATGTATTTGTTATTGCTGTAATTGGTGGTCTGTTTTGGAATAATTAACAGCCTTTACATACATGTATACATATTGTAAAATAGTGAACATATTCAGCACTAATAACACAGTGACTGGCGGAGCAGTGCTTGGAATTTATATTTCTGTGCTGTATGCCGAGTACTCTTGGCATTTTGAGGTTTTCACACTTGCATAACTCTGCTATCGCATGCTTTAACGCAAAAATTTCAACTAAACAGTTCTTCGAACTCAGGCTTACATTTCCTTTTAAAGTTTATTAAGTAATGTGTTGCTCGGTGAAATTCAATCAAATTAAACTTGTAGACATGTAATACTTTATACACAACTTGTAATATTGCTACTGTGTGATTTATATAGGAAGTGGAGGCAATAATTTTAAAGCGTATGATGTAATACACTCTGACTCATGAAATTTGACACATTTTTCCTACAGAGGATATTATTCTACATGTGTGCCTCTTGATTTCAAGTGCAACTTTACAGTGTCCAGTCAGAATAACTGTACAATTTGGTAATTCAAAATAATATATTAGTTATCTCATTGCACTTTTCATATAGAACAGTTCTAGAAAGTACTCTATAATATTATTTACAGAGATCCAACAATTCCCTTCATGAGCAAGCACTGCATGGGTAAGAAAACAAGCAAAAACCTCAAGTAGCACAGATTGTGGCTTATGTCTGATACGTGACGCTAGAGAACACCCACTAATATGTTAGGCTACAGTATGTCAACTGTAAACCACACTGAAAATGAAATTAAATCAAATGAAGATCATCACACAAGGCTTTCTTTCTGATGCCAGTAGGTAGTGTAATGTCCATAACTTATTTCACAGCAAAATATTAACATTTGCGACTTGCGTTCAATGAAAACTCACAAGATTTGTAAAAGATCTTGATCAAGGCCTTAAGGCCTTTCTTGCCAAATCTGACATTGATCTTGCCAACTTGCTAGGAGGAGTACATCAAAGTATAAATTGTGTTTTTGTGTCAGGTGGCACTATGACTGAATATTGGCATCCAAATCTATTCAATTTGGGACTTTATTAAATGTGAATTTTGGTGCAGATTGACTACGTATGCTTAAGGAGGGCAAGCAAGCAATTTTGCCCACCCGTGCAGGAGACCCATAGTTAGATGTAGTTCTGTGATCTTTAGTCCATCAAAAATGCGATTCATTTGGGGAGGAAGAGAATAAAAATTCCTTCAGTTTCAATAGTAACCTCACGGCTGTTGATGCTTAGGCCCAATTGAAACATAAGCTTTACAGTACATGCTGTATGTTTGGGCATATTGTGATGAAAGCCACATCAGCATCTCACAGATGGTAATTAAGTTACTTGTTTACAGCTAAAGGCTACACCCAGAATAAATTATGTTAATTTATGTGCATAGCCAAAAGCTTTTAGTGTAACAGCCAATGTGGAGACAGTAGCCTATTAGCCTAAGGGTTAGAGTCCCCTTAGGGCTAGAGTCCCTAAGTGTTAAAAAAAAGGATAGAGGTTCTATTGGTGATTTAGGTCCCAGACTAGTTGGGGAAACTGAAACATTTTTAACACATATTGGTCATGTTCACAACATCAGTCAAGTTTATATGTACTCATATAGATAAAGCCTAAGACTAAACATGTGTACACTGTCACACGAAATGACTCAACATAGCTGGAAGGCGAGTTAAACCGTTTTACATGGGATATGAGGAAGTACACAGCTGCCAACGGTAACTGGCACCCTGCCATGTAACCCCCCCCAACCCCCACACACACACGCTCACTTACTGTGACAACAAAAAATTTACAAGTAGAAGTTCTGCATTCAAAATTTAACTTGCATAGAAGTATACATAGCAGTGTCATGTGAGGAACAGTGAAAAGTGGTTCAGCTCTGAGTTAATTTCAATTACTTTACATGATGTTGGGTAGTTTATACATTTTTATGAGCTGGTCATACATTAGGTAAATAAATCTTAATCAGACAAATGTAAAGGAGGAAAAACGTTCAGTGAAAGTTGATGTTTTCATGCAAGAGAAGTACCCTTCATCTGGTTTAAGGTGTTGTTACAATTCGACTACTGAGCTCAAGTGTGGTTGACTCCCGTACTCACCGCTGTTTCAGAATGGTGGCACAGACTGATACCATCACATCCTGTTAGCACACCAATTTCTGGCTGCAACAATGGTTCACTTTTTTGAGTTTCTGCTCCAGTATCTGTGAATCCTGTAAACAAAAGTCATCTGTCTTGCTCAGCTATGACTTAACTCCCACTCTGCATACCTATTCAAGCTTGCAGCAGTTATTTTACCCGTGAGAGGATGTAAGCATGCAATGAAACATGTAAATGAATGGTGAAGCGGGAAAATGAAACCAACTGCATGGCTATTTCTGGTCAGTGTAGCATTGTTTATTTCATATAAACCAAGCTCTATACAGAAAAAGAACAACAGCCAAGGTTTTTAAATTCCAAACATGTTTGGGCTGTTGTTGCCAGAAAACCGGCCCCATTTGTGTTGGTTTTCAATGAAGCAGAGCTTAACTTTTTAACTTAGGCTTCTGGTTTATGGCACATGCCCTTTACTTACATGCAGTATTTATGCTGAATCTTGGACAGATACTGTAGGTAATACTTTACAATAAGCTACACAGGGTCAAAAATAATTAGTTACTGGTTTATGAACAATCTTATCTCGAGCAGGACTACTTTTATCTACTGTACAGTCCTTGATGGAGAGTTGATATTTACTTCTTATTCATTTAGTAATTAGCAGTACAAATTTTGACACTTTCACCTACTGTGAGTATAGACTGAAAAAGTTCATCATTTAGTGACATTTGTAAAGATTCTCAGTCATATAGGTCATAGTCTTCCTAGGAAGTTTAAAATAAAGGGCTACTGGACTTGGTTGAAGATGGACAATGGTTTATTGACTCCTACAAAAGTCTTTCTATCAAATGTGCTCAAACAGCCTGTGGTTTATGTCTGCCTTTTTGAAGGTGTTGAGGCTGAAGACAAATCAAGATATGACTGTACATACACTACGGCTTTAGTGGGGGAGGGTGAATTATTTGTAGATGGGGAGTATTTGTTTTACAAAGCAGTCAAAAGCTTTCAGTTGATAAAGCAGTGTGGGGGAGCACACTGCAGTCCAAAGACCCACAGCAGACTGTTTTTCAAATGTCAGGAATCTTGTTCAGTTGTAATTTTGTAACAAGTTGAATCATAGGTGGAACTGAACATTTTGTTCCAATAGAAGACATAAAGGTAACAAGGTTAGGGTTCTCTCTATCTTTGTATTGAACATAGCTCACAAAGTTTTCTTTAATGTGTTGGAGATGGAACATATAGTCCCAGTTATAGAACAATCTCTTCTCATTAGTGCCTTCACTGGACTTTTTTTACTCTTCACAGCTTTATTCAGGTGTATTTCAACGATCCAGGAGACCCACCAAGTTACAGAAAGATGTGTGAGATTTGTGTCAGGGCACTGTTCTACACTCAGTAAGACATGTTGTTGCTGTGGCTGTCCTGAAACACTTCCTTGGCCTCAGTAGTTTCTGAATAGACAGCACTTCTGTTGTGCCTGTTTCACTTCGCTGTTTGTGGAAGCCAGCAAAACATTTGTTTCCAAGGTGAACATGCCAGAATGAGCTGAAAGCCCTTTGAGTCACGGTGAAGCTGTCTGTCCAAGTTAGAGATTTGTTCAAGAGTTCATATTGCAGTATTCAAACACATACCAAAGGATGTGTTATTTTTTCCATAATTAGTAATTAGTCATTTACCTGACACTTTTATCCAAACTTACAATTGTTATATATGTCAGACGTGGGATTAAATAATTGTTTCTAAAGTCACACAGAAGTCTCACTATTCTGGTAAATACTAGATACATGAGATGATTGACATCACTCTCATGTTTGTACCAAAAAACAAAGCTACTCTTGCCTCCAAAATCTACCTACCAGCACCTCTGATGCTCACTAATCTCTATCACTAGCTGCATAATAAACTTAATTTAAAAGTGAGACTAAATGGCTATGTAATATCAAAGAGGTTTTTAGCATAGAGTTTGGGTTTATAGCACATTTAACTGGCTGTATTGGTCTCATGACTACAATGTGCCCCAGGCTTATTGGGTGTGTCACGAGATGTGTGCAATATCACCTGAAAAACTCTTTTACTTTGTGTTTCATGTGCATATGAATTCATAAGTAGCATTAAGTAGGATCAGTCTATGTTGAGTCACAAACCTTTAGTGTTAAACGTTCAGGTTGCAACTCTTTATTTGTCAATGTTGCTGAGTACACTTCCGCTACTGACGATCATTACACAACAAAATTATGTCACCTGCTGTCTTTCTCGTGCATTTTTCTCTTCTATTTGAAAGCCTTCAATCTTGGCCTTGGGGGTGCCAGACAGTTTCCTGGCATTGTGTGAAATTTAACAGTCCAGGGATTTCAGGCACATGTTTTTGTTTAGCAGCCACATACTTGCATGTGAAGAGCTTGTTTTTGTGTGCTGGATGGAACTATTTTGCGAGTGAAAGACAATAGTACAAGTTTTTCTATTTTTTCCACTATTTTTTCTATATTTTACTCTAGCCTTGATGATGTTTATTTTGTGGTGGAATGACAAAGAGAGGCACACTAGCCATAAAACACCCACTGTCTCTTTGATTCTCTGCAAGATTTTCCTTCATTTGTTTGGCTATTGTTGGTAACTCTGTGAAGTCAAAATGAACCATGGATTAGTATCATGTTACCAAGCTAGAACACATATGTTTGTATTACTGGAGTCACTTCAAATGGGGAAATATTATTGTAAACAACAAAAAGCAGCTGAACAGGTTGTCTTAACTTTGAATGGTTTTATTCAGAATTAAACTACAAAGCATGGATTTGTCAGCAACATACTTTGTTTAGTGACAGGAAAGGTAGTACTCTTCCTATGACACAGTTTCAGCCACCCAACACAAATACACTCAAACAATTTCTAGTATTCACTCACCACACTGCCGATCAAGAAGCTGAGAGCACTTTCAAGTTGTCTGAGACTAATTATTTATAAACTTCACATTCCTCCCTGCTAAGGTGCTTCACACACAGCAAAGCCCCCAATGTTTTTACTGACTGCCAAGTGGGGACTTTCTAATGCAGGAGAACTTGAATGCTATTCCACAGAGTGCTGAGAGACGAAAGCTGTGGGCATGGAATGACAAGGGCAGCTGGAAAACCACTGAGAAAGCTTTCTGTTCTGTCTCATTTCCCATGTTCCTTGCAAAATAAAACTATTCTTCTTTAGCAGAGCTGCTGCCCACACAGGCTGTCAAAACAACAGTTCTCTTGTAACTCCCATTGCTCCTGTGGAGGCAACCACCTCAGACACTTTCTAGATTTTAGTGAATATCCTGTCTTCATTAGCAGCTTGAATGATGAAGAAGAAACAAATCAAACCACAATCCACTTAAAGAGCTATATTGCTTACATTTTTTCTGTAACAATGCTCCATTACAAGTCATTTATTAAAAATGTTAAGTGACAGTGCGTAAGTAAAACAATAGAAGTGCCAACAGTAAAACTAGTTCTTATGAAGAAGAATATAAGTTTTGTATTATTACCAAATATCATATTATTATTAAATATATATTATTATTCAGGCACGTGCACACATAGACGTCAAAAGGGGCTTCAGCACCTGCCCTTTTTCTTCCTCAAGAGAAAGTGCCCTTTTT
>JAPMOB010197980.1:0-11210 GCA_029875015.1 Lepomis gibbosus
CACACACACACACACACACACACACACACACACTTTCACTCCACCAGGCCCCATGGCGAGGCTCCAAGCCCCCCCAGGTGTAGCCCCATGCCAAGACCCCAAGGGAGATTGTTGTTTCTCCAGCTCTGAGAGGCAAAGTGTGGGGGGGAGGTTTGTATGTATGCTCTGACAGAGTTGAACCCCTAGACTGTGTTAAAACATGGATGTAGTGTCCGTGACTTCACTAAAGGTTTCTGAAGAGCCGTTGTGAAGCTCCCAATTCTGGCTAATACAAAAATGGGCAAAGAGCAAAAACAAGGACTGGGGACCAATGTGCTGTCAAAGTTACTGAAAATTTGTGTAATAACAAAAAAAAGAACAGAAAAGTTTGTTAAAAATGGAAATAAACACAAAGTAATTGAGAGTATTTTCTTTTTAGTTCTTTTATTTAGACCGTTGCGAGAATGGGAAAGTAGAAGGAAAGAGATTATTGTTGCTTGCTCTTTGTAACATGTTGGTCCTGTAAACCGAGCCCGACAGACGGGACTACAGCCAGAGCCAGTCTGTCCACTCTCATTGTAAGTGATTATGCAACAGGCTCACTCTGCCAGGTGGAGTTAATGGAGTCTCACAGATTTCACAATAAAAGCGTCAAGATTAAACAAACGTTACACTGTTGAATAACTTCCAATCTCCCTCTCTGAAAGTTTACTTACCTGCTGCTTAAAACTTGAATAAAAACTGAATTAACCTCGGTGACCCTTTTTCCCAGGATATGACTTTATCACATCGCATGTGTAAATATTCTGTATCTGCTTTACCTGACAGCTGTCCAAACATTTAAGATGTCATGTTTTAAGGCGGCTTTGTCACAATTGATGATGTTTTGTGCATCATTTTATCTTTTCCCATAGTTCAGGACACCTTTTAGAGTTTAAACAGACAACATTACTACAGATAAACATATGGCTGTGATGATGGTAGGTGATACTGTATAATGGGTGCAACATAAGAATTTGTATTACAATAGAAACAGTTAGGCCGACATGCGCAGCTCTCTGCTCTGTTTATAACGACTTGTCCACCCCCTTGTTTGTTAGAACTCATTTTTGTTGTCGTGTTATCCCTTGTGTCATTATGTCTTCCTTTATCTGGATTAGTGCCCTAAAGTACTTCAAGATAAACCCTAAAATCATTGTCTAAATAACTCTGACTTTAAAATCACCTTCAAATTGCTTTGGCCTCAATAGTCCTGACCCACATGGCCCTAACATCCAGCCCACAGCCGTTCCGGGTGGGGTTGCATTTCCATTTCTGAGAAGTGAAAGTCATAAGTGACAATGAGTGACCTCATAGCCAGGAATTCTGGGAATCTGTGAATAAATGATCCCTCATGTGTTTCCATTTAGTTTGCTGTGATTGAAGCAAACTGCGGAGCCTCGGGGGTGATAGGCTGAAGAGAGAGAACGAGGCAAAGAAAATGCCGAAAACAAGAAAAAGCAAGAATAGGACAAGAGAAGAAAAGAGTCTTAACAAGTCTTCTCCTCGCTTTACAGCCTGGATTTGGGCACAAAGATACACAAATAACAACAAACACAAAGAAAAAAGTGAAAAATGAGAAAAGACTTCTATGAGATGACATCAGAGAGGAAGTCAAGTGGTTTCCAGCTGTTTTCCTGCATCGGAGTAAAACTGTAACTGACTCATTCAGCAACATTGAACCATCTGTTGACATTTGACCTACAGTAATCCCTCTTTCCAATAGTAGTAAAATTTGAACTTCTTCGTGAGATATTAGTTTACTGATGAGTGATGAGCTAAATGTCAAGGATTGTAAGATTCACTTATTTTTATATTAACGTTGTTAAAATGTATTATTACATGGCTACTTGTATGTGAAAGGGATCACTTACTCTGATAATACTACAGAGATTTCTCACCAAATTTTGCATCTACCTTTAGCTGTTCAGAGCTTTTCAGCGAGTTTCAGCGGATATTTTGCTAGAAGAAATTTCATTCAATATCAACATGTGCCAGATTTGTTTATTAACATTTCCCCATTACGTAAGTAGAAAATATTTAAAATGAATTGTATATTAACTTAATTTCTAGGAAACATTCTTGTATTTAGCTGATGCTTTTAATGTCAGTGGTTGGACGCCAACTAGGAGTAAAGCATCTTGCTCAGGGACACATTGGTGGACGTTTCACAGTGGGAATTGAACCTGGGTCTTTCACACCAAAGGCATGTGTCTTATCCACTGTACCATCACCACCCACAGCTTGTCTGCTGGCCAAGTTGTCAAAAAAATCTATTATTGCAGGTTTAAGAAGGATATTAAGTTTAAAACAGCTTTTCTTTCATAAAGAATGTATTTGGCAAGAAGTTTTATTGGGTAAGTGACACATGACCTGTAGATTCAACTTTGGCCCCAGTGCCAAAATAGCTGCACAGCCTATCGCTGCCCCTTGAGGGACTGGTTTAGACATTTTAAGTATTATTTAAGTTATTTATTATCAGTTACAACAACAGCTGTTTGCAACTTAGATCATGGTCAAGGTGCAAAAGTCAAGAAAGAAATTTAAATAATGCTAGTTTTGTATACACACGCCACTCTTACTTTGAGAGTGAAAATAAGTTGTTGATGATCACTGTGGGAAAATAACTTCAAGAACTCAGGAACATGACAAGAAATTGTTTTCTTTTTCTTCTATTTTTTGCAACACAAATAATATTTTCCTGAATTTATCTTAAGCCACATTGTCAGACTAACTTGTAGATTGTTAAATATTATAAATAAAGCATTGGCAAATGATTACTGCACAAGAAATTTCATCACGCCTAAATAGTTTCCATTTGTTCAACTTGACTTCACCAAAAGAATACTTTTTTTAACTGTACTTTGGTGACATGTTTAAAATTAGAACCATCTCAGTTTTCACAGCTGAGCAGGCAGAACGAAGTGGCTTATGTGCTACCAGGCCTGTAAATGAGTAGCTCTTAGTTTTTCCAGTAGCGTTTTCCAGAGAGTGAGCGAGCGGTTGGAAAGCAAAACAATGAATGATGTAAGAGGACGAAAAGGGCAAAATAACACAGGACACCGTAAATGTGTCATTCCAACCCCAAAATACTGATCTATTAACATAAACACTTCACAGACAAATGCATACACACACATACACAAACACACAGTATCACTTCCCCGGCTGCAGAGGGCTGTTAAATGAATGTCACCACAGAGCAGGAACACATAAATGAATGCATGAACATAAAGGTTAATGCATACACCATCTCCACCTCCTTACCTCTCGCTCTGTCATACACACTCATAGATGCACAGTATCAACATGTTTAACCCATTCCCTCTCACTCCCTCCTCGTCCTCCCCATTCCAAGGCTGAGCTCCCCCTCGCCTCTCAAGGCCTCCTTCCGTTCCCACAATCCTTCCCTCCTCTCTTTTGGCCTCCCTGCGTTTCTCTCTCACTCTTCTCTCTCCTAACTCTCCTCCTCTCTGTCAAGGCTCAGGGGTCATCCGGAGGGTTAAACCCCCCCTGCACGCCTGGAAATAACACACCGAAATAGACAAAGGCAAAGAAAGAGAGGAAGGGACGTGGCCGGATGGTCACCTCTTTACTTATCGCTGAGCCTGAATAAGAGACACAGAGTATCCAAGTTCAAGTTTCTAAAAATTTTCAATCTTTTTGGAAAGTGAGGACATTTTGTCCAGCCCTCACTTCATCACAGGACTGTTTGAGGGTCAAAGGAATAGTTCGACATTTTGGGAAATACATACTGTCCTGCAGAGTTACATGAGAAGATTGATGTCACTCTTATGACAGCAAATATAAAGCTGCTGCCAGAAGTCAGCTAACTTAGATTAGCGCAAATACTGAACCTGTATTTAACATTCCCTTTCTCTCTAAGATCCTTGAGAAAGCAGTTACCAAACAGTTGCGTGACTTTCTACATTGCAATAGTTTATTTGAGGATTTTCAGTCAGGATTTAAAGTTCATAACACAGACACAACACAGGTGGAAATTACAAATGACCTTCTGACTACATCAGACTAAGGACTTGCCTCTGTACTGGCTTTATTAGATCTTAGTGCTGCATTGACACCACTGACCATCATTTCTTATTACAGAGACTGGAAAATTTAATTGCCATTAAAGGAACTGTTCTAAGCTGGTTTAAGTCCTATTTATCAGCTCGATCTCAGTTTGTACATGTTAATGATGAATCATCCATGCATGCCAAAGTTAGTCAAGGAGTTCCACAAGGATCTGTGCTGGGGCCAACCCTGTTCAGTTTCAGTTCATTTGAAGCTTTGATCATGTTTAACATGAACATCCAGCATTGTAACATTGCAGACAAGTCATAAAATAAGAAGGAGCATAATAGTTCTCTGTAATGGTCAGGCATCATCTTACCTTAAAGAGTTCATAGTACTTTACTACCCCACCAGAGGACTGTGCTCTCAGAATCCAGGGTTACTTGTGGTTCCTAGAGTCTCCTAAATTAGAAAGGGGGCCAGAGCCATCACCATCTCCATATTTAAGAGTAGGCTTAAGACTTTCCTCTTTGTTAAAGCTTCCCCAATGAACCTTCCCTTAGTTGTGCTGCTAAATGCCTAGATGACAGGGGACTTCCCATGATGCACTGAGCTCCTCTCTCCTTTTCTTTCTCTCTGTTTGTATTCAATCTCATCCCTTTAATGCATGTTGTTGTGTTGGTATCTCCCCGCTACATTTTACAGAGGCAGCAACGTGCCAACCAATAAATACTCCGGCATGTAACCCCCTGTAAAATGGCTAATTGTTGTTTTCAAGCTTTAATTTTTTGTACAAATGTGTTAATTACTGAGCTTTAGATGTAGATTTTGTTGCCTTCTGGCAGAGCTAGGCTAACTGTTTCCAGTCTTTGTGCTGAGCTAAGTTAGCTGGCTGTAATTTTTGAAACATTTAAGTGGCATCAATCTTCTTATCTAACTTTCAGCAAAAGAAAAGTTAATAAGTGTAATTCCCAAAATTGTTGAACTTGTCCCTTGAGGTTTTTCAAAGGTTAAGGTCAATTAGTTTCATGTAAGGGGAAGGGGCTATGTGGAGCGTAGTACCGTTCACAGTACAAACATATGTGTTTATGTGTCTCTGACTGACAGACCGAAAAGACCTGGGAACCTAAATGGCTAAACTGCAAGGAAAACAAACATCCAACTCATGCGTCGTTAATGCTGGAATGCTTCCAATAGGGCTAAGGTGTATTTTATGTGTGTGCGAAAGAGAGTTTGTGTTTGTGTGTGTGTATTTTCGAAAGCAACAAGTCTTCAGGCAACAGTGGAAAACTTGGCAAAAGGAAGACTTGAAACTCTCACGTTTATCTTGGTTAAACATCAGGATTTCGGAGTGGAAGGTGTTTATGTGCGTGCACTAAAGAGTGCTCCTGTATGTGTGTGTGTGTGACATTAAGAATAATAAGTGTGTATCTCCATTCTTAAACAACACCCAAGAGAGGAGAGTCCAAAATCCGGTGCCAATGTTCACTCCAGTACTTAAGAATGTGTGTGTGTGTGTGTGTGTGTGTGTGTATTTGTGTATTTCTGTTTGAGTGAGCATGTGTTTGGGAACATGCCAGCAATGGCCAGTTTTATATTTGTCCTGTGGTTTGGTTCAGTCCTCTCCACAACAGGAAGTTAAGATGTTGATGTTGGAGTCTCTGGGAACAGAGGATGACGAGGCCTGACAGAGTTTAACAAAACTGAGTGCTTCAGAGGGTGAATCTCAGTCTTAAAAAATGAGACAGTTCACATCTCTTATGTCCCTCTCATGTGAGGTTACAAAGGATTTTCCTGCTTCTTCCAGACATGTTAATCGATTATTTTCAATGACTGGGTGGAATTATTAGGTTTCTTTGTTAGCTATTTTCCATTGGTATGGTCTGGGATGGATAAGCTAGGCCACTCTGCACTCAGGGGGGTAAAGCAATGCTCATGTCATACACTACAAAGCAGAACAACATACAGTTAAAGTTGAAAAAGCCAGTAACAATAGTTGAATTTCTGACAGCAATGATATCTCCTAGCTTTAAGAACTTTTGAGGTATCAATAAACTGGTGGCAAAATGGCTGCAAAGCTGCCAGTGACATCTAAATTGAGTTCAATATTAACATTAAAATAACTCAAACAACACTCAGGGTGGGTTCACTTCTAGCCTTGTTTAGTCCGGTTGAACTGAACCCTGGAGCGTTTACCCTCTTGGTTAGATTGGGTTGGTGTGAACGCCAGACTTGAACTCTAGTGGGGATCAAACAACCGCTCTCTCTCTGGTCCACCTCAGGGTCTCTCTGGAGGAGTTCATATCTGGTGTGAACACCATTTGAACCAACAACACAAAGTGGCTTACTGTATAAGTCATTTTAATGGTTAAAAACATTTTGTCCTCCTAATTTTGTGAATTTGCTACCAAAATGCCGACCAGCAGGGGACCAACCTGGACTCATTAAGAGGTGAGATGCCTCCTGAATTTTTGGGCTCAAGAGACCAAATTATTAGAGCAGTTGCATAAGAACACTGAAGTATTCAAAATATTCAGTGATAAAATGAAGATTGAAATCCAATTGTTGATCAGTGTTGTGTCAATCTAATAAAGCCTCTCGAATTACACTCACCAGATGTTTAATAAACTGATTTAAAGTAACCAAAGAGCAACTTCAGTTTGGCAAGATTAATTATAATTGACCCATTAAAACCAAGCAGTGCAACACCAGCAGCAAAAATAGAGAATGTTTCATGCAGATTTTTCTGAACATATACTGCAGGATTTTAGCAGATGTCACAAGTTCAGGGCACAGAGTACGTGAATGACAACATTAACTATTAGAAAGTTAGAGGAAAATGGTTTTTCAGCAGACAGACAGGCTGTCTGGGGCCTGACTGAGAATATAATGTTCTTTTTGCCTTTGACAGGAAAACACAGCATTGTTTAGTTTGTTAGCAAAGTGATCCATCAAGGAGCAGAAATGGGCTCGTCCCACTCCGACCAATATGGAGCATGAAGAGGAAAACAGGAGGAGACACGGAAAGAATTTGTTTTGATGAGAGTGAGGACAGCGACCGTCAAGCCACGAGTGGAACACATGGACCTGAACTGCAGTAACCTCGGTACAAACAGAAAGAAAGGAAAGGAAAGAACAGGGAAGGAAAGGAAAGTAAATTTTAAGAAAGGAAAGGAGGAGTCTTCCCAGGATGAGAGCAGTGATGGCTGGAATTATTCCAACAGGGACAGGAAGCAGGGTGTAAGGGTCTTGAAGTGTGTTTGTGCGTGTGTGTGTGTGTGTGCTAAGGCCACATGGGAACTGCAGACTTGACAATCCCACACTGTGTAGCAGCTCATCTGGAACAGACATCTCGGCCATCCTATCGTCTAGTGGAGGCGTAAAAATTGGCTATAGAACGCCCTGATTTAAAAGAACTAAGAGCTGAAGCAGATCTCAAGTTTTCTGGGAGTTTGTTGCAGATATGTGGCACATAAAAACTGAATTCTCCGTGTTTATTTTGGACTCCGGGGACAGTAAACAGACCTGGGCCTAGACCTAGACCATCTAGAGGTCTGGACAGTTTATAACAGAGCTGCAGATACAATTTTTTTTGTATGTAAATGTAAACCAACAGCAGTATTTTAAAGTCAATTCTTTGACATGCGGGAAGCCATTGTAAAGATCTGGGCTGCGGTCGAAAAGTCTTTTTTGCTTAGGAAGGTTCCTAGCTGAGTGACGTGACCCGGAAGTATTGAGCTAGTCGAATTCTCTAAAAGCTAAGGAAAGCTGCTCCAGTGCATTCTTTCTTCTCTCCTTTAACATAGGGTACACCGGATCATGCTGTACGAAAGGAAAGCAGAGAATGCCATCCCACAATTCCTTGCGGGAGCAACATTTAAAGTGATGCACGTTCTCAAACGATAAAATCCATTGACCACTTTTAACAAAATCCTTGCAATACAGACGCACATTATGACGCTTGAATAAGACACTCACAATTTCCTTCTTTCTTTTGGTTTGTTTTATTTTGGTTTTGCTGTAATCAAATACTGTTTCAACACCATTTGATGTTTTGGATTGTTGAAATATGCAATTAAGTGTTGAATTGTCTACAATAAAAAAAGAAAAAATGACATGATATAGGATGTGGATCACTATGTAAGTTAACATTGGCTTTTAAGCCTTGGTTATGAAGTAATATTACACCGTGTTATCCACCTTTAGATAGCCTGTATTAAAACAACACGAGGCGCAGTGACAAAGATGCACTTTTTGGTGTCCACATAAAGAACATTGTAGTTTCATCAAGGCAGGTCAGGTCAGTAACATCCGCCGTCGCCAAGAAAAGAGTCTCTTTGGTTCATCTTTTCCTAAGTCCTTATGAATTCTCCTTCATATCTTTCCTTGACCTCATGACATTTTCCATTGAAGTCAAGGAAAAGTGGTTAGGTTAGGAAAAGTGGTTTGAGTTTTTGACGGAAGCCTTTCCTGGTCTTAGTAAGGACTAGTAACTGAGCCTATTGAAAATAAAACACATGGCCAAGTTTTTTAATTCTTGATATTTTCTTAGGTTGATAGTAAATAAGGTTAGGTTAGGTTGATATGTAAAAAAAAGACGGATTTTGTAATTTTCTTAATGTGGATGTTAAGATTTCTCTTCTGGTTTGTGGTCTTTAACGTTTGCATGTTCTCCAAAGCAAAAACGCTTCTTTTAGTGTGAAATTACACACATATGTTGGTTTGATTGGAGATTGTACATTTACTGTAAATGAGTTGAGAACTAGCACATACACAAAACACTCTCACATGCAGACACAAATACTGAATTGTGTGAGGGTTCAGCACAGCAGCATTGACATATAGGAATACAGTAATGCGCACACACACACCAGCAGCACAAGCATGTGTCAGCCACAAAGGCCCCTGTCACATGTAGAGCAGATACATACCAACACAGTGATGTCAGTTTGTTCATCTCAACCTCAGACTACTGATCTATTCATCAGAAACTCTGCAGCTGAAGGCTTGAGTCTTTTTCTCTCTCAGGGTCAGTAAACTCAGATTTCTGTGTCTCAAACAGCAAAAAACATTTATTCTCTGGATCTGATGACATAGGAGGTTCTGTGAAACTGAGTTAATGCCAAATATACCTGGGTCCTTACAGGCACCCAGATGGGTGGAGTTTGTTCACCAACACAAAGACAATACACGATTTGGAAGTAAAAATCCTTCTAAAGCATAAAGTTATGCAGCAACAGAGAAAAGTGTCCCACTCTCCCTGTCTGAGAAGCTGAAGATTTGCACTCTTTGCAGAAACTATTTTCCGGTGAACAGATATGGCCACGGGTAGAAAACCGTCTCAGCACACAGAAAATAATTTATCATGACTAAGACATATTTAAAACTTTAACTGAAACAGCAGCAAAACAGCTTACTCGACAAAAACAACTGATCCTGTTGACCCACTAAAAAACATATGTGTTTGCAGATATCATGTTAGCAAGACCTCTAGAAGTTCTTCGTAATTTCAAATATGGACAGTGTATCACTTGATCAGTAACCTAAAAAGTGGAATTGCAAAATATTAGAAGTACTTGTGATTATGTGACTGACAACTTGATATTAACTGAATTGTCCTGATGCTGGAAACCCCAGAGGCAGGAATTTACATTTGTACATTTCTGGAATTTAACAGACGCTCTTATCTTCAGCAGCTTCCAACAAGCAACTCACAGAGACAGACTCCCAGACAGGACAGCGTGGGCGCAAAGAAAGAAAGATACAACATTTATTGTCTATTTGACGCCGATGATGTCAATGAACTGAGCTGTTAAATTCTGTTTAATTGCTTTTGAGTAAAGAAGGTCTTTAATAGTAATTGCCAGACCTGTGGGTGGAATAAATCTCCATTATTTCCTTAACCCCGGTGTCCTCCTCTCTGTTAAATCCAGCATGTGGGAACATTTGGCTGTATTATGACATTATTGAAACAGTGACTCCCTAGATAATGGGACAGACAGACACAAACAAGCAGAGAGAGACATAACAAATCTTTTGAATGGAGACTGAAGGTTTAGCCCAGTCATCAGTGTCTGTGTTCACGCACGGCGCCCCCACAATTGCAGAAACAGCACTGCAGCTGACAGGCCATCAATCTCCAAATCCCAGCTGAAGTCATCCTCTAAGAGGATAAGATCTTCTATATATACACTCACCGCAGGTAGCTTCCCTGAAATGGGAGCTAAGCAGATTACTGATAAAAGATACAGTGAACACACAAACTCAGGGGAAACACCAGGAGTGAAATAGTGCAGGAAAATAGAAAACATGGGCCCAGTAATATTTCTCAATAACTGCTTCACCGTAGCTGTGCAAGAACACAGTTTGCAGAGTCAAATTTATTGTCATTCCATGGTATAATAATCAAAAAAACAATGGGCACTGTTATCGTATTGTTAGTAGATGTTGCAAGTTGTCATCTTTTTGCCCGAAAAAGACATTAAAAGGATGGAATTAAACAGAAAATTGTTTTGCCATTGTCTGCCTTTATTAGACAGACGACAGCAGGGAGTTGACAGGAAATGAGGGGCGACAGAGATGAGGAAGGACATGCAACAAAGGTCCCACTTGCTATATTTATAACATAATCCAACTGATTAAAATACAGTGTGGTGGCCAAATAGACACTTTCAATTGGCTTATTTAATTATTTATTAATGTTAGAATTCCACATGTAGCAGGTCAAAATGCACCATAGGCCACTTATTTGGTAACCAAAATATTGTATAGTACCATGGTAACATATTTAAGCATGTTGTAATGTGAACCATGAACATGAGCTGTGTGAGTGCCATCATTAAAGTTTTCTGCAGGTGTAGAATCAAATAAACATAATACAGTAGTTGTTTATACAATTCTAATGTGGCTGCACTGTGAATATGTTCGTAGGTATCAATATTGTAAAATGTATACCTGAGTGTGTGTGTGTAGGTGTATATGATCATGTACATAGTATGTTTGGTACAAGACCATGTCAAAGTCCACTTGTTATTTCATTTCTGACAGTTGAGTTATGTGTGCAATCCAAAATATTCACAGATCATAATTCTCTACTGTGGGTGGTGATGGCGCAATGGTTAAGACTGTGCCTTTGGTGTGAGAGACCCGGGTTCAATCCCCGACTGTGACCCATGCAC
>JAPMOB010197987.1:0-11615 GCA_029875015.1 Lepomis gibbosus
TAAATAACAGAATAATGAAACTAAACAGATACCTAACTGATAGAAGAATAAACTCAGAACAGGTGACATAACTAACATGCTGACCAAAACCCTCAGAACAAAAACACAGCACACAGGACAGAATCGGGATAATTATAGTTAAAGTAGACATTATGTGGAGACAAACCTTATCTGAAGTTCATTATTTTATAATCAGATATTTACCTGTTCAATTCACTGATTTGGTTACCTCAGATACTTTAAAATGCACCATTGTTTGAATCATGTTTTCTTACTTTTGCAGATTTTGTGGTGGAGTTGAAAAGTAATCACACGTTGTTGCTTTTCAGATTTAGAGAGCATCTATTGTGTGAATTGAGTTAGGCCAGTCTCAATGAGTGCACACAGAATTACTTACAAATGTATTTTAAATGCACACATTGTATTTCTGATACACACAAATATTTATCGTCTAAAATAAATGTAATAGAAATGAAAGATACCGGAACAACCGGCCTGCATAAAGGGCAAGTATAAGATGGAAAAGGATTTTTATAAACTTTGAAACATTCAAAGCTACAATACAAGAGTAGTACAATATAGGGCTGTAAATGCATTATGATAGATCACCTTTGAGATATTTGAGATATTAAGAAGCTGTTTCATAATTTTGGACATTGTGTATATGTCTGTGGATGTAACGCTACGTGAGCACATTAAATGACACCCACAGAACTACCCATTCATGATTAGAAAGAAGAAGGAGCCATCTGATTACATCTGTCTACAAATAAAAATGCATTTGTGAATGGAGCCATGGCAGGGGAGTCTCAAAAAACCTACACACAAATGCAGTTAAGTTCACAAATGACAAGAGGTTTGTACATGCAGGTTCAACAGTTTGTATATAAATGTAACAACATTCAAATATTTTTTTTAATGCAATACGTTTATTTGTAGATTTCCGTTTACATAAAGAAATAGTTTTGTGTGCATTAAAAATATTTTTGTGAATTCTTCTGTGTACATTAATTAATGTTGATAATGATCTGACTCCATAGATTATGTTCACATGGTAAAATTTCTCTTCACAGTATCCCAGCAGGCCAGACTGAGACTAATAATCTTAGAGTTAAATGACAAGTCACTCTCTATCATCAAAAGCATTTACTTTCCCCCCTCAACAATCTTAAACTTGGTAACGATACAGGGGGCGTAATAGATGTTCGCTGTTCTAGTTGTTTTCCGTCCAAAAACAGTGGTCCTTTGTGTCAACAGAGACCATCTGGCGGGCCGCCATCTTGGTGAGTTCGGATTCGCCAGTAAGTTTTGTTTCTGTCGTCAGATTGGAGTAGGGAAGAAGAGTTTGCTTTGGCGGTGGCGGTCTTTATCGGCCTCTGCTGGCGACCCGCAGGAGCTACACAGACATGCCGGATAGCAATCGATTTGTCTCTTCAATACGAAGAGAAAGAGACCACTTACAGCCCTGCAGGATGTTCTGTTCTCAAGCTGTCGCCTGTAAAGCATGGGAGGGCTTTTGGTCATATATATTGACTGTTTTTATCAATATTTCATTGTTTTGGAAGCTTTATGTTATTTGGAACATGGTTGTATGGAGAGAAATAATGTTTTGAAGTTAACTCCCAATAAAAGTGGACATATAAACAGTAAATATGGCCAAAACAAGGAAATTCGCCTGGTATATTTTTGAAAGATTGCCAATCAGTTTATTTTCATCAAATTTACAGTTACAGTTGTATTCCAGGTGTAATAGAAGAAATTCAGGTGCATTATAATCTACCTTATGATTATTATTATTATTGCATTAAAATATAGCTTTTTTTTACCAGGCGAGGATGAAAATATATTTTTTCTGTATCTCATCTCCATTTAGTCCGTAATGGTAAAATAAATATGTTAATGTACAATGGATTTATTTAGCTTCTGACCTTTCAAAGGAGACCATAATTATGCAGGCCTAATGGTTGAGGAGATATTACTGATTTATTTTGGGCATGTTATTTTAGGCGTTTTTCATGGAAATAGGTGCCAGGGTCCATGCAGCAAATCAGAGATTGATGCTTTTCATTCATTGGATTTGGCATTTGTTAATCCTGTCTGGTTGTTGACCACATACCATGAGGACAAGCACAAGAGGCCATGTTTTCTCTTCGGTCCTGGTACTCTGATATTGCTCTAACATGATCCAAATTTTTTTGTCCAAAAAATCAGCATAACTCAGCCATTGCGAGAGCAAGCTAATTTGACCTAACTTCATGCTGATCAGAAATAGTTTAAAAAACCCTCTTCAAACCTGTTCCAATGTCACTTTGTAACTTTTCTGACAAAAAGCTTAAAAAGAAAAATAGCTTAACATACTACTGTTCTCTCCTCCTGACCCCCCCCCCCCACACACACACACACACACACACACACAAACACACACTGCCCGCCTCCTTCTCTTCGATGCTATGCCAGTCTTTTAAGCATGAGCAAAGGCATCGTTTTCCAGTCTGTTGGTTGTTCCTTATCATGCGTCAGTCCAAATAACCAAACACAGAGTCTGACAGAGCAATCAGGCAGTGACAACAAAACACAGGGAGAGTTTTTAGCCTTCTGTTTGTCTGCCTGAAACAAATGAAGCCAGCAGGGGCACTGGCTTACATCAGGGGACAGCTTGTTGCAGATAATGCTCTCATTTGGAGGGAAATTGACCCTGGGCACTGAATCCGCAACAAGATAAGTCAGTCCAGCTAGAATGCATGTAGGACTTTATTGGAACAAGAGAGAGAGAAAGAGTGCAAGATGGAAAAAATGAGAAAAAATTGCATTATGCATTATTGCATCACGAAGAGGAAGACAGAAAGAAACAAAGCAAGAAATAACTTTAATATATAATATGACCCCTGCTTACAGTCCACTGTGGTTAAGTAATGGGATCCTTCTCTTAAGTTTAATATTATTTGTAAAGCATTTTTAATAAATCCATTCTTTCTTTTTCTCATATACTAGACAGTAGTTGTAATATCACAATGATAATCATTATTCCAGTTGTAATATTACCATCAATTTAATAGAAGTTCTTGCATTATAGTGAGAACAGGAGTAGTATTTTCCTCCCAAATCAAGAGTAATGTATTCAGTCATCATAGTAGTTACTCTCCTCTTTATCAGCTACCATGTGGCCCTTTGCTCTTTAGGATCACTGATTACATTTACATGCACACCAATAGGCCAACTACTGGAAGTAATCAGCTTTAGGTGATTTTTCTATTACACTTGCATAGTCCAAAGTAATGTAACACAGTCTCTCTCATTACCCAAGTATCTGTGCTCATACATTTGGCAATGTTGTTATGACACAATTATGACTCAATTATAACCATGATCTCAATATTATAACTAAAACAGCCCTATAAATATCATGATAGATTGTTTTCAAAATGTTTGCCTTGTTTACATAAATGTATGGAATATGATGAAATCTATTTCTACTCAGAACTTTTCCCTAAACAGTGCACATGGACGCACTTAGATTGGAAGTTGGGAATACTCACCCCCACCCAACATGACTAATATGGTATCACCATACGCAGCAACAGTTGGCCTCAATGGAGTCATGAAAAGCACAATTTTTTAAATCAAAAAATAATCTAACATTAAACACCCTGTCCTGTGAATGTGTTCTGTACATTCTCCATGTCAATTTCGAATTAACCAGACTCACTCATCATGGATTTGAACATTTACATGTATACTTAAAAACATATAGATACTAATAATTTTAGTTAATATACTACAGCTTACAAGTTAAATTCAAGTTCCATCATACTTGTACTTCATGAAATACACTGTGTTACTATGTAAAAATGTGCTCAAACACGTACATAATTACATTCTTAATATTAGCTCATCAAAGCAGGTACAGCTTAAGTACACGTTCTTGTGTAGTCAGAGTAAGACTTTTAGTACACTGGATAAAATTATTCTTTCATCCTGGTATTTTTCCACCCAGAATTCAATGCTCATTTTCTCAAACAGCTATTGGTACACTGTTTTGATGTTTCTTTTCTCCTCCTTAGATTCTACAATGTAACAACAGTCCTGTAACAACGTTTTCATCTAGAGGGCAGTAGTGTGCTTGAATGCAAATAACTGTGTTTCTGTGTATGTGCGTACACATGCAAATATGCTTGCAAGTGACTTGATGATATTTAACTAGATAGAGTGTGTGTGTTGTTTTAAATGTGCTCACATGTAGCTAGCCAGTATGTAATATTTAACTAGCGTACAGGATGTATTTGGCGGTGTTTGGTTAAGCAGACGGAGCGTGCCTGCAGGGTCCTCCAGGGCCCAGACCTCTGTGATCCCATTACACCAGTGCCACCAGGACACTCAAGAATGTAAAACCTCTAGTGTACTGTTCAAACCTCATACATACAGCATGAAGAAATGCAGTCATCATTTTTGTACTTTTTGCTCTTGAAATGCCAAAACAGTACTCAATTTACACTGTAGTCATGATAGATTGTTTTTCAACAGAATACACAGTTGATTATTAAGCTTTAAAAAGTGACATTCGGAGATATGAGATATGTGTTGGACACCAGTGAGAAACAGCTCAGTCAATTTGTATTCAGACAAAGTGAAACCAGGCCAGACTGACACAAAATACTAAACACTCATGGCCCTTCAGTCTGCTTATATTGAGAGGGAAAATGTCACTTGGAATCACTAAAACAGAGCAGCCAAGGCACCAGGATTTTGGTTGGGCCAAAGTCATTTTGACTGGGCCTTTTAATTACAGAAGTTAACTGGTAGTCTCGCTAAAACAGAAAGGACGGATATCATGCTGAAATAGCTTATTATTTACCCTTGACAGTAAGGACAAGCTCTTCCAGTAGAGCATAGATTGCTCAAATTGTGCAAAAATGAAAAATATCTATCATGTTTACTTTTTGCTGTGTATGTGTAGACCAATACATTCATTTATTCAACACAGACATTTAAAATTCTATTTAAGGAAGTACCATCTTGTTTGGATAATCTGGCTGGATTATTATTTGGTTAAATTGATTGCAGAGAGAGAAAAAGAGAGACTAGATTGACTTTAAGAAGAGAAGGCTGGTCCTGGGTTGATGGTAGAATACATCCAGATGGTGATGGAGGAGGTGAGGATAGACTCAATGATGGTGGTGTAGCTGCTGTAAGTGCACCATCAATGTCTTTGGCATGTTTAACTGCTTCAGCTGCCACATGAAGTACATCCTCTGCTGAGCTATCTTGGTGACAGTTATGGGTGATTATGGTGCCCAGGAAGCGGAAGAACTCCACAGTGTCAACTGTGGATTTCAGCAGGATGATGGGGGAGGGTGGGGCTGGGCACTTCCTGAAATCTATGACCATCGTCGATGTCTTCAGAGCGCTGAGCTCCAAGTACTTTGGAATACAAAAAGTTTGCCTGATGGTCCATCTCCCACCTGCAGGCGGACTCATTCCCACCAGAGATAAGCTCATTAAGCTCAGGAGCTTCACAGACTGGTGACTGGATGTGCAGCTGTTAGTATTCAGGGAGTAGAGTAAAACCGGTGCTGATGGTCAGATAGCCAGAAACCTGTTTTCCCAGCTAGATACACATGCAGGTGAATCACAGGCTTCCTGTCCCATGCTCAGCTGGGAGAGCTTAACCTGCAGCAGAGCTGGGATGAAGGCGGAGCTGAAATCCACAAACAGGATCCTGGGGTAGGTTCCTGGGGAGTCTAGGTGCTTGAGGATGGAAAGGCCATGTTTACTGTATTGTCTACAGACCTGTCGGCTCTGTAGGCAAACTGCGGGGAGTCCAAGAGTGAGTTTGTGATGGATTTCAGGTGGGACAACAAAATGCGCTCAAAAGACTTAAACCACAGAGATCGGGTCCTGTGGTCTGTGGTCTATTTTTGGGGACAGGGATGATGGTGGAGGATTTTAAGCAGGCTGGCACATGGCATGTGAGGTGTTGAAGTCTTATATGTAGTTTTTCAATGAAATCACTTATTAATAAATCACTTTTTTACTTCATTTTTGTTAATTACTAACCTCACTTAGAAATGAACAACTCTGTTGCTTGACCCTTTAAAACCTTTTAGGAGCTTTAATTTCTGCCTGTATGCAGGGAACTGGTGGACCACGATGTGGTCAGAGTGTCCCAATAGTGGGTCCCGGTAAGCCTGCTCGACTGTCTCACATTGTGACAAAGCAGACACCTCCACCTTTGGTTTTGTCAGAGAGATCTGTGTTGCTCTGAAGATTTATAAGCCTACCAACTGGAGCACGGAGTCCAGTATCGATCTACACAGCTACATCTCTGTAAAGCATAAAACAGAAGATGAATAAAAGTTACCAATAGCTAACGGTGTGCGAAGTCTGTGCCGGCAGAGGAACATGAGGCAGGTTCCCTTCTCCTCCTGGTGTCTCACTACATGAGCCAAGGTAAAACCACCTTTGACCCTATCTTCCTGGTATAATCCTCCACTCTTGTCTACTGAGTAGTACTATTAAAAAAGCACATCAAATTAAAAAAGCTATTAAAAAAGCACATCAAATCATTTCAGATTTTTGTACCTAGTGCAGGAATCACGTGGGCAAGTATCTTGTCACCAGGCCGCCTCCTCAAGCTCTAGAGTACCAGCCAGATTAAGAACAAGACAAAATTGTTTGCTTTTACAATCTTTGGTTGGCAAGATTTAAAGAATTTTCTGTCAGAATAGAAGTTGTCAGTGAGCTTTCAATGCAAGTTTTAAATTAATGGTTATTGAGGAAAGTACACATGGATGCTCTTCTAACAGAGATATCTAGCAACGATGGTGAAGAAGACGAAGACAGAGAAAATGAAAAGCAAAAAAGAGATGTATTGCAATTGAAGAAAAGAGCTAAGGTGATTGTGATACATTTCCATTTAGATGGGAGAGCAGAGTATTCTGAGGAGAGGGACCGTGTTTGGATGTGAATCACTTTTCAAAGCGATCACGTTAAAATAGAGCTTGTATTTTGCATCTGCATGAGTTTGAACCCAAACTTTCAAGGAGTACATCATAAAAACTTTCCCAAACCCTTGGACTCCCGGGCAGACATCAAAAAGAAGCGGTAATGTAATATTGTTCTGAGAGAAAGAGTGAGTGAGATGTGAAATTGAAGCGATTATTTCATCTTTGTGTCTTGAACGAGTGTGTGTGATTATATTGAGCTGCCCCCAGGCTTTGTGGTTAACCAGCAATTTCAACATTTTTTGAGATTGTGATCATTAGCTATGTCCATGTTCACACACTAGAATGTATCTCAAATAGAGATTTCTGGGTTTAGCTTAATCGCACATAAAGATGACACGGTGTAAAAACTTTGTTTTTATGTCACTTTTGTAAATATAGGTAAATGAAAATAACCTTAAGGGAAAATAATAACAAGTTAGACACTAAACACTAAAGTGACAAAGAAATATAAGAGCTCTAAAGTGGAACATGCCCTGTCAGTGACAGTAGCTTGTTTTAAAGTAATGTTACACATTTATCTTTAAATGCCTGTGAAAGTGTAATAAAGGCTGTATGTACGGGGTCAATGTTTTGCAACATAAAGTGCAAATAAATCTGTATACCAAAAAGTGTACAACATAGTATCCAGTGTGTTAAATAATTTTCTCTAGTACGTGCACTTATGTGTGCAAGGATGTGTGTGTGTATATGTTTGTGCCCCTAACATGCAAAGTCATTTCTCCATCAGCAGTTTGGAGGACCTTGGGGTGACTGTGGTTCATCTCAGTGGCAACGTCATCACCATATTGATGCACAAATCAATGTACGCTATCATCCATTACCATGGAGATGCAGAGGTCTAGCATAGAAATGTAATTTCAATTTTGTTACGTGTCACTTCCCTCATAGGTTTTAAATGTTTATAGCAATTTGTGCTTTCTTTTTACATAAAAAGATCAATTTGTATAAAGAATTGTACTTTGGAGCAACATGTTTGTATTTAAAAGTTGAGGAAATTATGTATAATTATGCAAGTCAGAAGGATGGATAATCAATATGGAATATATTATACCACAGTACTGCTTGAAAATTGTTTATGTGAAGTGATTTCCTCTGTGACAACACAAGCTGGACAAGCTGAACTTGTACTGTATATTTGCTCAGTTGCAGCACGACTCATACTTTCAAAAGTGTTTAGAAATCAAAGTTTGTGTCCTTTTCAGTCTCTGAACATTTCAGTCAATAGGTGAGTTCAACTAAACGTGCATTGGTCGTTAAGTGTTTTCAAAAGCATGAATCATTGTCTACTGATGAGAGGAAAACAGCAGTAATAGAAATAAGATAACGTTATTGTGTGCCTTTTTCTTACACTATTATCAGTTTCTGTTAAAAAACCCATCATGTACCACCATATTGCAATTTGTTTTTGTCTAATTATATCATAATTACAGAAGTGATGAGGCAGTCATTTACAGAGTTACCATGAAGTGAATGTAATTACATAGTTTGATATGCATCTGTGAAGTTTCAAGGTGGTTCTGTCATTACCTGCCCGCTGCCTTTGAACCTTTTAAAACCTGATTCTATTGAATCTTCCACCCTACTTAACAGAGATAAAACTACAAAGCAATGTCTTTCGTAGCGGCTGACTATTCCCTTGTCTTTTTATTGTACCTGCATTTAAAGGTGGGTGGCTGTGAATGCATCATTTCAAATTCTCTCTGTTCTTATACAAAATATAGGCTTCCTCTGTCATCCCTATTTCTTTCCTGAACTATAGCTAGGCAGAAAAGTGATTCTTTTCCTAAAGATTTTAAGGAGGGAGACAGAGCAATGTAGAGAGCAATTAATGCATCAAATGATAGCAATCTCAATACAGCAAAAGGCTCTTTTGTTGCCGTTAATCAACTACAATATGTGTGTGTGTGTGTATCTCTGAATAATGATGACAGCATCATTTCCTCTTTACAAAGAGGTAGAGGAGGGAGTTGGGAGAAAACACTTAAGAAAGTGGAACACAGTGGAAAAGTAGAAGAAGTGTGGGAAAGGGAAGAGGAAGGATGAAGTCCATCAATTTGTACAATAGTGATTTAGTTTATGAAAGCAGTAACATTCACTGAGCTGCTCAGACCATGTAATTTTATTTAATGACAAGATTACCTCCATTAGGCCAGTCACTGAAGGCCAAAGTCATATTTAGATAGATAGATAGATAGATAGATAGATAGATGATGTGGGGACTTAGGAATAGCTTGTAGACTTTCAGTGTTACTCTGCAGACACATAATGCATACAACAGCAGAACAAACTGTAGTGTTTTTACCAGACTCCTTATGTATGTGTATTAGTCACCCAACCAACATATTTTATCATTTACAATGCGGCAGCCATCGTATTGGTTGCAAAAATATTCCAACAGGTGAAACACTACAGACTCCTATAAGGATCGTTCTGTATGTTTGCTGGATGTTTTTTTTTTTTTTACAGCAGCAATAACTTTGCACAAGCCCTGTTTGTCATACCTTCAGGGGAACACGTCTACTGACAGGGGGAGCAAAGGGGGCAAACTGAGGAAGAGTAGAAGAGACAGGTAGCATGAAAGCCTCATTCTATGCCTCAACCCCTCTCTTTTTAGGACCCTGAGGCATTCTTATCATGTCAGTATAGCAGCCCTCAATGGTACTTCCCCCTATGCTTCTTTGCCGTCTCACCCTTTTAAGTCTTCATCCTTTGTGTCTATCTTTTTCATTATTAATGAAGTTGTTCTAGTGCTTGCATATACAGTATCTCATAAAAGTGATTCACATTTCTGTAAATATATGATTATATCTGTTCATGTCACACATGAACACTGAGGAAATGACACTTTGCTACAATGTAGTGTGTACAGCTTGTATAACAGTGTAAATTGGCTGTCCCCTCAAAAAATCACATCACTCAGTTATTAAAGAGGTGGTAATATGCTCATTTTCAGGTTCAAAATACTATTTAGGGGTTGAGCAAGAACAGGTTTACGTGGTTTAATTTTGAAAAAACACATATTTTGCTGCAGCTCCTCTTGGCACCAGCCAAACTACAGGAGGTAACTCCGCCACTGTCGCAGAATCACTAAGCTTGTCTATCAGATGCTAGAGGCATCGCTTGGTTACATTTTCATAGGCCAACTTTTGTATTAAAACTGAGTTTTTTTGTTTGCTGCTTGGGATCCACAAGAGGAGTTTTTTGTTGAGATAGGCCTATAGAATCTTATGGATATTTGAACTGAGATAAGGACTCATTCATGGGGGGGTAGTGGGTTTTGTATTGAGCACTGACTGTATAATACACTCAAAGGTACCTTTGAAATAACTGGTTGTTATGTGAGGTGGAGTGATGGCTATGATTGACTGTCATGTGCTGAAAGACATGGGTCCTTTGTGCATGCAAACATGGATGTAATGTTTTTATGTAAAGATATTGAACATTGAATTACAACATAATTTATATTAAATGATGCGTAAATACGCTGAATGTTTCTTCATTTAGGGCATACATTTCATAAGTGGTCGCTAACATTGACAGACAAAAATAAATACAAAGTTCATTTCAGACCCTGACTACAACATACTTATTCCATTTTGCACTTATAGCTTTGATGCTCTAGAGGAAGTAATGCATTTACCACTATACTGGTGATTCTGTGAAATATTCCTTTAGACTTACTAAAGTACTGAGAATTAAGGAGTTTTTCACCTGTGCAGTGACTATAGCGTTGCTTTAAGACAAACTGTTACAGACAAACATGGAGACCTTCAGACGGAAAACTTGGACATGCAAAGCATCTCCAAAGCCCTTTACAGAGAGGTTGATGTGATGAATGGAAGTCAGATTGATTTTGGCAACACAATGTCCTCTGTGTATTGTGGCATTGGAAAGATCTGCCACACCTTGACATCTTTGATTCCTGTAGATCCACCCTTGGCTCTGAAGCCAGGTAACAATCAGAGCTAGGGTAAGACATTGACAGGTAGCTGGTAGAAGGCAGTGGAAATATAGGTGAAGAGGAAGCAACAGAGGAGAAGAGGACACAGCAGGAGGAGGTGATGAGAAGGGGAATGGGGTAACATCAGGGCAAGAGGGGGTTGAGATGGAAAAAGGAAAAATTGCAACTGTGGAAGAGAAGTGGAGGCCAGAGAAGGAGGAGGGAGAGCAGAATTGTTTTCATACATAAGTGGAAAATCTCAATCTGTTAAGGCAATTTAACTGTATAAGACATATTAACCCCTTGTCGCCTGATTTTTTTTGTACAATAAAAAGAATTTGTGTTTTTATTTGCTTTCAAGCTGTTAAATTAAGTGAAGCTTGTTAATTTGTCTATAGAACATACAAAAGATATAAATTTAGGTATGATGTAGGTATTAGGGATGAGCGAGTACAGCATTATCTGTATCTGTATCTGTCAACCATATGAATTATCTGTATCCGTATCCGTACTCGGACTGGGCGAGGCCTACCCCGGAAGTGGGCGGGATTAAATCCGGAAGTGGATCTGGTTGTCTTGAAATGGGCGGGTCCTTAACCGGTATGTTATTTTAAGCATGCAATTGATATGGGTTGATCAGAAATTGTTATATTTATTGCTGATTAGAAAAC
>JAPMOB010197994.1:0-41079 GCA_029875015.1 Lepomis gibbosus
CCTCTATGGTCTTAAACAGTATTAAAAAGTATGTTATACGCAAGTTGACATGACAGCGGCCTAGTCACTGAGGTTATGTGGTGGTGGAACAAGATTTCAGATCTTTAAAAAAAGAAAGGGATGCAAAGTAAAAACACTATTTAACACAAGTAAAAGTCTAGTTCACACAATTTTACTTTATATTTGCCTGAAGTTTTAAAAGCAAAAATAACCATTGGGGAAAAAATGCCCCCGGTCAGTCTTGTTTTATTGCTTAATGCGTCAATAAGTAAGCAGCATTTTAATGTTGCTGCTGGATGAGGTGGAGCTAATTCAACAACTTTATGTACCATTGGGTAGTTTTAACATGTAACAGCGATTGTGTGGGTTTTTGTTTTTATCTGTAAAGTGATAACAGCAATTGTGAATTTAGTGGAGTGAATATTATAGTATTTCCTTCTGAAAAGTCGTAGAGTCGAAGTAAAAAGAAGCATAAAGTGGAAATAGTAAAGTAAAAGTATCTCAGAATGGCATTTAAATAAAGCAGTTGAGTAAGTGTAATTAAACATGGTCCAGCACTGAAGCAAGAATAGGTGGCCTTAACAGGTTGAAATGAAGTATATGTTGTAGTATATGTAGTATGTAGTATATGTATATGTTGTTATCTCTTTTGTCCACTAGATGGAGCCCACTAGATTTACAGGAATTATAAAGGCTGAGACACAGCTATGCTATTGAGCAACTTGGGTGAGTATGCGTGTGTGCGCGTGCGTATGTTTGTGTGTGTGTGTGTGTGTGTGTGTGTGTGTGTGTGCGTGCGTGCGTGTGCAGCTCCTGTCTGTGTGGGTGATGGATTTGTCAGCTTTTGCTTTTTTCAGATAGTTGACTATTTTAGGCCACTGCAGAAGTGCCACAGAAGTTGCCCACAAACACACACACTCGGAAATAATAAAGAGGCACCCACTGTTTTGCATCCTGTGTTCTTGCATCGAGTCCCATATATGACTGTCTGACTCTCTGTCGGAAGAGAAAGACAAAAACAGAGAGGTGAGATGAGGAAATCAGAAAAGCAAAAACATTGTCTTTTTTTAAATTTAAAAACAAGTGAGAAACTCCACCAGTGTAGTAATCTCTCAACATGTTTCCAATGCAGATCAAACTGTTTCTTTTTTCCCCCCTGCTGACTTGTATTGGGTGAAATATTGTTAATTCACAGGAAGATTTTTTTTGTCACTTGTTTCCAGAAAATAAGATTTTTGGACCCAATTCTACACAGAAATGTTTTAATAAGATGATTTTTTTTTAATCATGCATCAAAATGACACACTTCCTTAACATTTGTGCGTCAGCAAACACAAAACACACATGCAGAAATGCACCAACAATGATGCAGCCTGATTATAAACTGAGTAAGGTGTACATGTGTATTGTGTAATAAACTTCTAGTGGTATTTTTTTCTACTTTCAAGGTTAGATATCTCCCCTGAACTGGCAGATTTTTTTCACTAAACACTAAACAAAAGTATGGGTCGAAATGTCTGTATCTTAAATGAAGACATGTAGAGAAATGCACACAACTAAACTGCAAATAAATCACCTTTTTGTCAGGTAATTTTTGTCACTGAACTGTATTTTGACTAACCGTTTCTGAAGTTTAAATATCTTGTAACATGTTATAAAGTCTGTGTATGAATATTTGAACCTGTTTTCAACACAAATCAACTTGTTTCAGGTATTTTCTAATATAACTTGGTTTTTTTCTTTATATTATAGTGCTGAAACCAGCCTTATTTCTTCTTGCTCCAAGATACGGAAGCTCTGTTTGTGAAACTTCTTGAAACAAATTGAATTTTATGAAATATTTCTGTTGTACTGTGAGGTTTTCTCACTTTTATTGAGCTGATAATGTTCCAGGACTGGATTATAGTAAGAAAATATTGAATAGGATTGGAATTGGTTTCTGTGCACAAGTCAGAGATGTGTTCAGGAACAGCAAAAAATAAGAGGAAATGCCTCAATATTTGATTTTGAAAAGAAAAAGCTGGCAGTTTTACAGCTTCTATCTCTCTATCAACACACACACACACTTACCTTGCTTTTCTTTCTCAACTCTCTTGCTCATGTCCAGTTTCTCCAGCACCTGAGCCAGTGATGCAGACACTTTGTGGGGCAGCTTGGTCTTGGGCTTGTCTGAACTGCACACACACACCCATAAAAATCACACACCCGTGTTCACGTTACCACAAAATTGGTTGCTGGGAAATAAACACACTCGCTCAAATTCAAACAGAGGCATCAGCCCAGGCCTGCAGACTGACAAATGATGTTAGCCACTGAATTATTTATTCCAGGAATGCTGGAGGCCACTTCATCCTGACCCCCGTGACTGGATGCATGTGAGTGGCGGGGAGGTTTATGCAAAAAGACCAGTTCCAGTTATCTTATGCAAATTAGGGGGGAAAAAGAGCAATATTGTTATAAATGAAAGCCGCATGTGAATTACAAACACACACCTGGGCCTCTCTTTCTGCAGTTTCTCAGCAGATTTGGGTCCCTGGTAGATTATCTCTTGGTCGTTGGTGTGTTTAATTCCGCCCTTATCTGATGACACCTCCGGCTGCAAAGGCTCCTGGGGCTTCTCGTTGCTGTGGAGTCCGCGGGTGCAGCCCTGTGTTGAAAGCAGAGCGGTCACCTCAGTCTCAGTATTATTTCTCTTGTCAATGGATTGTAATTTTAGTAAGTGTGCGCTATATAATCCTTCACAGGGGAAAATGTCAGTAGCTGCTGCTTTCTGCACCGTACAGTACCTTACTATGTATCTGCACTTACAATGTAAATTACAAGAATTCATGCCTAGTTTGTTTATATAAAACATGAGCACCTGGATTCTGTTAAAGTGTAACAAATGAATTACATGTTTTAAAGTGGATTAACTTTAAGAGACAGACTTTGATCAAGATACCTGAAACAGGTATGGACTGGTATTATGATTAAGGACATTACATTCAAGTGAAACATCACGTTTTCAAGTCTGTCCTAAAACAACAGTCAGGTCCCAACATGAACACTAAAATAGGTTTTGTTTTCAGTTCATACTGGCCAATAAAAGATCCCATCCACCCTCAGTGTAAGTGATCGGGAACATAATCCATGGATTTGCTGTAAAAATTTCTTTTTAATCTTTTTAATGGCCAGTATGTACAGGAAGACTACTTACTACAGCAAGCCACACCTGTTTCAGTGTAGGTGCAGGCATGTGTTTACTGCTTTAACTCCTGCCCTTTAATGCCCTTTAAGTTTAACAGAATGTGATTAATTTCTTATTACAATTTTAACCTTTCTGGATAGCTCCCTGCTCACAACTCTAGCTAGTGCTGTTTTTATTTTATTTATGCCCCACATTTGCTTTGCAAGTCTTTCACTACTACACTTACTACTACAAACACCTCAAATCCATCAGGTTTGAGAAACTAACATATTCAACATTAATCGCATAAATATGACATTATTAAATAATCACATGAACTACGTTAGTATATTGATACCAAGTCATATATGAAGTATTGATACTAGTTTAGAGAATTAAGCACATTAAACATTTGTTATTTACTATTAACATACATGTATTAATAGTCAAAAGAAAATATGCCTACTGTTATCATTTGGTGATAAAGAAAAGGTATTCAGAAGTATTTTATTATTGATGTCTTCACCTCATAAATCATGACACACACACACGTCTCTCCCCTACATGACAGTATGTATGTTAATAAAAAAAGTAATGATATAAATACTTAATTAAAATTCCCAGGTACTAATTAGCATCCAATTGAAATCAAATATTTAATAAATAAAGGTAGCAAAAGCAAAGTGTAGTAAAAGTAAAAAAAAAAACCCTCATTATTTAGATTTGGCCCATTTCAGAATTATGTATATTATATTATTAAATTACAACAATGCATCCATGTGTACACCACTTTAATGGTGCAATAGAGGTGGTGAGCTCATTAGTTACTTTATATACAGCGGGTTAGCTTGTGAATTTACCCCCAAAGATTAATAATGAAAATAATCTTAACCTAAACTAATTTATGATAATTAACTTGTTGATTATATTTTGTTTTTATTAATCTTAATCCACAAACAAAATGGTAAATTAAGTTTGTAAATAAACGTAATGGAGTAGAAAGTACAATATTTGCCTGTGAATTAAAAGTGGGAGTATAATGTAGCAGAAAAAAAAATCTGTACTTAAGTATGGTACTTTCCACCATCAGTAAGTCTTCCACTCAAACTGAATATTTACAGGATCTTGAATTTTCTGCAGGTGCTGACAGACTGTTTGACCCTGAGCTGCTGTTACCTTGATGGAGAGAAACTCTGAGAAGTCTGTCGTCCTTTTTTTACAGCAGGACCAACCCTGGTGAAAGGCACACAAGCAAACATGTGATTTTCATCCATCTGAATAAAAATGTCGTTCTTTATTTGTGTACTTATATATTAGTTTTACCTTCAGAGCATCGTGGAAGATGGGCACACCTGGATGGAAGAGGCAGGAATCTTTTGGAGGAAACAGAAAGACACTGTGAGTCTGTATATGGACACACACAGTAAGAAGCGTGAATCAGCTGCTCATGGGGGTCACTAGAGTTGAGCAGTTGCCTCCCATAAAAGGAAGTTGGTTGCTAGGAAGATAGCTGTCGTCCTTTTCAGAGAAACGTGGCCTACGGGTACATGCTAGGCTAGCTCAAACTGTCTCAAACACACACCATATACAACCATAAGGACGACTTCTTTAACAGCGCACAAACCAACACTTGGTTTATCCAGCTTTTGCCAGTAAATTTGATTTTCTATCCACCTGAAGTGTTTACTTAAAGTTAAACACTCATATTAATCCCTGCAAACCTGCACTCTATTTACCTTGTCTTTTTGTAACACATTTGTCACATTTAACCCATATTTTTATATTTAGACCAGTGAAAAGGGCATATTTTCAAAATAAATGCAATCATTTACCCAATCTCAGACTGAAATGCTGTTCGTGTTGGCCAAATAGAAAATGGAAAAGTTGCATGTTTGTAAAATTTGAATAAAAATGTCAGGAACTAAGCAAAACTTGTCATAATTTCAGCTTGCTGGTGATGTATTTTTGAACTGTTACAGGTTTTGAATGTGCCGTTTTAGCTCAAAAACGGAGTAAATTGAACCAACTCAAAGAGAATCAAAGCAAATCTATACACAGTAAGAACAAGCAGACTGACTTCCACTGAAGCCTGATGACCAAAATATTGTTAAACCAACCATCAGATCCAGACTGGATGAATTTAAATTAAAAGCACAGATACAGAAACAGGCAGGATCTTACCGTCCTTGTTCTTGTCAGCGTCAAACTTCAGGCCACAGCCTTTGTTGTAGCACAGCAGAGCCATGTTGATCTGTTGGGTTTGTGTGACTTCTTTGCCTTAACTCTCTTGTTCAGATATCCTCCTCCAGGTCTCTCCTGGTCTTAATGGTGCGGTCAGACCTCCAGAAGTTTCTTAAGCCAGATCCAGAAGGGGGTGATCGCCTTCTGGAGAGATCTGAAAGAGAGAGAAGGGGTTTCTCTTCTCGCTGGTTTGGGCCTGGCTGAATGAAAGATAAAAATAGCAGCCCACCTCCCTCCTCCATTCCCTCTCTCAGTTTACAGCTGTCAAAACGTATCTGAAGGTGGGGGTTGACGCTCCTCATGGTGAGCGTCGGCTGTCACAGACAGGCCTGCTGTGGCCTGGCAGAGGACTGACAACTTCTGGATTTCTGTCACTTTCTCTCAATGGATCCACTGCAGTCAGGACATGTCGTTGGATTATTTTTCCAGGAGGAGCAGCCTCCTGGGAGGTTATTGTTAAATCTGTTTAAAATTTAGCAAAGACAGTTAAAACAGAATGTAATTGCGTCATTTGCTGTGCCAAATTAGTGACAAAATGTCGTTTTAGGTAACAGCAAAGGTCCTTCCCCAAACTCCTGCCACAAAGTTTAAGGAACACTATTGTCTGAAATACCATTGTATAACTTAGCATTAAGCCAAACCATGAAAACCAGCCCCAGACCATAAGTACACAAAAGTATTTGGACGATTGTGTCCTTAGCCTTGCAGACAAGAGTATACTCTTGGTATACTCGCACACTTTTACCAGCACCACCTCTGAAATGTCCCATATTCTCTGTTACAACTAGTCATTTCCAGTGGGTAGTTTGTCCTTGCTTGCTGTGACATGTTGACCTAAAGTACTTCTTCCAGCCTACGGTCTGGCTTTGGTCTGTTACTACAACAACTTCAGCGCTCCCACGGTGGAGGATTAAAAAGCAGTTCCCACCTCCTGACTCCCACTGAGCTCTGAATAATGAAACTGTTGGTGAACATTTGTTCTACAATCACATCAACAGGCTCTCACGGATGGCAGGGGGTGATGTATTTGGTAGTGTTTCAGGGTTTTTGACTAAATGGTCCTTGGTAAGAAATATATCACTCAAAATGTTCCGTGCCTGACAAACAGCAGTTCTGTTTTGTCTTTAGTGAATAATTTATTGTTACACCACCTGCAGTCGCAGCATGGCAATTTTCCTCTCTTTGCCCAGGGTAAATATTACATTGGTGTGAAACTAACAAAACTCAACATTTAAAAACACTTTTCTGATACATCTTAGCCTTTTATTACCCATAAAAACATTCAATCACATCATTTAAGAACTATAATTATTTCTTGCCTCTAATTTGAAGCAACATTATGTAGTAATTTTATCTTAACATAACAGCTTAAACATCCTTTTGACAGTACACTGACTTGTAATGTGGTCAATGGCGTGGGCATTTGCTAACGGCAGAAGACCGATGAGGACGTTGTCGACGAAGAAGTGCTCAGGGCAAAGGAGAGAGTGACCTAGCAAGAGAGCGGGTTGCAAGCAAGCTAACATAACTGGACAGCAATCAACGCAAGAGCACTTACAGTGACGTTAACAATGTCAGAGTGTGTTATCTACTAAGTTAGCTAATGTCAACTCAAGATTTATAGCTAGCGGTCACTCTGTAACTTTTCTGCCATCAAATAATAGCCAGAGCTGGGTGGGAGCGCAACATAGCCTGGCTCACCCTCCTCTGTGGACATAACGTTAGCTAAAGGCAGAGGCGAAGAGACAGAAGAGGACGTTGTTGGAGGAAACTAAAAAGAGAAAAAGAGAGTGACCAAGCAAGAGGTTGTTGGATATTAGCCTGGGTTTCATGAAATAAAAGGCTACAAGACAGCCACCGAGCTTGCTTCCTGTTGTGCTAGTAAATAATATTGCTATGTCTTGCGTTGTCACACTTGCTTGATGTTTGGCTGTAAGCAAAGTTTACTAGCAACTTGCTAGTAAACTTATGATCATACTTAACCATAACAAATGCACATACAGCTGTCCTTGTGTACTATAGTGATGAATTACACTCAAACAGTAGGCGTGCCAAATTACACAAAGCAAATTGTACATAGTGTTGCTTTAAACGTGTACAGTATGCCGTATTCCTCTTGAGACAGCAGCCTACTATACGTAGGTGTCAGGTTTGGGTACACACGCATTAATGTCACTTTTTAATAGCTAATTTCAATAGTGTACTTGCTAACTATATATCAGTCTATAATTGTTAGTAGTCACTCAGTAATGTTTTGGGATTATTAAAACTTATTAAACACTGATAGCAAGAGTAGAAAATAAGATATCAGTGACTATTTAGAAGAGCAAACTTCACTGACAACGTTTGACAACAAATGTATGTTAAACTCAAAAGGATTAGTTCAACATTTAGGGAAATATTCTTTTCAGCTTTCTTGCCAAGACTTAGATGAGAACATCAATACCACTCTTGTCACGTGCACATTGAAAGTTAAGTTACAGCCAAGAGGCAAATAGCTTACTGTGATTTTTCTTTGTTTGTTTTCCAAGATTCCTTTTCACCACCAACCACAGTTAATTACATTTATTACATTTCCGGTTGAGAGCCTCCATTTCCTCCGTGCATTGCATTGTGGGAGAACAGTATGCAAAAACAGTGATAGTATCCAAAACTCCACCATATTTTAGTATGCATACAGTTTGGTGGGAAATAATGTGAAAAGTACACTAGTAACACATACTCAAAGTACCTTAAGTGCCATCAATGTGACCTTGAGCAAGGCATTTACCCGCGTTTGGAGTTGCACAGTGTCCGACAGAAGACGACTGCTTCTTTCAGGCATCTTTGTATTGATTTGTTTGTTCTATGAATGAGAAGCAGTCATTTTTTCCTGTATAAACAAGGTTAAAAAGTGACCATAGAATACCATGTATGCCAATATGAAATAAAATTTAAGACATATCTTGTGGCAAAATACAAGAATGGTAAAATACATATTGGATGGGTCAAAACATGGGTTGAGATCTCACTAGAGGAGAGGCTGAATTAAAGAGACACATTCTCAAGCCCTCCGGCGCTGCAATTAAAAATCAGAAGATATACTGGTTGACATTTCAAGACCTTGACTTTTTACCACCTGAGACTTTAAAGTACATTTGAATGGGCTGTAGACTTTCTTTGCAGTTTGAGAAGTAAGTTGAGACAGTAACTGAGACAGTAACTAAAAAAAAAAAGAGACAGACAATCCTTTAGGAATGGAAAATGACTTTTTATTTCTTCCAAAAAAAAGAGAAAACAGATCCCTAGAATAAACAAATATACTGCTGTAAAATAAAAGCCTGTGATTTTTTTTGTCAACTGTAGCATTTGTTTGCCTTTCCATGCTTGATACAATCCATATATTTCTGCTTTAAATAAATAGAAAAAAATGTACAAAGAGATGGGGGGAGGGGGAGACAGAGAAGAGAGAGAGAGACAGATTAAAAGGTGTACTCTGCTCAAAAAACATTTGGCATCATTGAGAATTCATGGCTGATCCTGATGTACAGGGAGGTCTGCAGCCCTCGAAATCTGCATCGTCTGTCTGTTTAGCCCGTCCCCACTGAGTAGTATTAATATACTGCTGTAATAACGCTAATATCTTTCATGTTCAGAAAAATAAAGAGTAAATTAAAAATAATGCAGTTGCAGATTATGAGAGTATGTCTTTAAGCTCTGTGTTTGTGAGTGTGAATGTGTGTGTTTCTCTATATACAGAATAGTGAGGCAGCAATCAGAGGGTTCTTACCAAAAAACACAGATGTAGAAAAAACAGAACGTTCACAAGAGATCTTCAACGCACCGACAAAATGAGGAAATTTATCTGTTAAACAGCCTCTCTTTGATTCGTTCGTTTCATTTCGAGGATTTTTGACTCTGAATCGATCTTGAATTTCTCTTCTAACACTGCCACGGCAGCAACGCGCGCAGTGACCCACAGATGGCGCCAAAACAGTGAAGAATCCAAAGGACAAATCTGCCATGTGCTGCCAGTAACAAATGTGACATCTTTGGGAGAAGTAACACAAAAAGTTTGGCGCTCCGCTTTGCTACAGTGGCTTGGCAGTACAGACATCTGTCAGATTCAGTCCAACAGCAGGTGAAGCTGCTGTCATGGACGGCAAAAGATTGGTCAAGAAAGTGTGATCCATCTTCACCTTGCCCCCGGGCGCTTGGCAGACAATGCGTTTTAAAAACAGGGGCAACAAGAGGAGAGAATTCATCTTCATCGTCACTGTCAAATCATGCTTTTTTGGAAAAGAAAAAAAGGGGACAACAAACATCGACAACGATACAACCATGCACTCACCGACCCCCTAGAAAGAGAGAGATGGCTCGCCACAGAGGAGTCTGCTCTCTGAATGTTTGATACACTTGGCCTTAGCAGAGAACAGACATTTATATATGACATCAAGGTTTATCCGTGTATCCTTCTCCACCGGGATTCATGCTACAACAATGCGGAGAGGTGTGGTAGCAGCTTTAAAAGTTGAGAGAAACTTTGCCACAAGGTTTGCCTGCTCTGATCCCAAATGGAGCAAGGTCTGTAGCCAACACCAAAGAACAGTGGATGTCCACTGGGAAACTCCCAGCTGTAAATGTGAGAAAGTGTCTGAATTTGAGGAAGGGAGTTGCCGAAAAAAAGAGCCTGCATGCTCGGCCAAAACCCCTCCCTGGATAAATACCGTAACAAAATTACCTACATGATGAAGCTGTAATAATAACTGGCAGTTACATCAACGCTAAGGAGACGAGAAGACGAGCCAGCAGCATTCATGAGACTCAAAAACCACAGTAGTCTCCTCTTCTACGCTCTCTCTACCGCACAAAATCTGACTATTTTGAGACCACTTGAGAGACACACAGACAAAGAAAACCTCAGCACAACAGGCAGGACGGGATCCCATGCAGAGAAATTTTAAGCTTCATGAAACAGAACGAGAAATGCAAAAGGAAAGGAAAGCCAATTACTGACCAAGAAGAACACAAAATATAGATTTAGCTTGAAAGAAAATAAGCTGTGTTCACTGATAAAGGTAGTCAGACTGGGTAACACTGCGTTCATACCGTTTGATTTCACCTGTCAGGGAAGTTGGCAATATTAAACAAAACATCCAGGCATTGATTTTACTGTCCTTCATACCGAAGCCAAAACATTTTGTATTCTAAGAGGTAATTACAACGCATCAGGAAATAATCACATCTGCAGTTAGACCTGATGTGATTCATTGTTTTTAAGATCCAGGGTGAGGATGATATGATTCTGGATCAGTGCCACGATATAAGGCATCTCTTTCTGAAGTGCAAATTCATCACACCAGATTGGAAACAGCAAGACAGCTGTCCCAAAAAATAAAGAACCACAATTAGAACTCATTTTGGTGCCAAAAGCTCAGACATTCATTAAGCAAACTGAGCGAGCGTCCAAGTTGTGATTCAAAAAGTAAAAGGTACGTGTATTTTAGGCCCTGAAGGGGAGGATTTGAGGATGGAGAAGCTCCACAGAGTCCCTGTTTAGGACACCAATGGTGTCCGAGGGACTCAGCAGTTCAGTTTTCGGACAACAGAAACACGAGGAAGCAGCTGTTTGTTCAATGATGGATAAAAGTTTGACTGGGCACAAAAACCAAAGATAACCTACATGTTTTTACAATCAGAGCTTGCAACTAAACTTTTGTTCAATTGCCCCATTGATTGGTGGATTCCCCTTGCTACTTGCAAAATTTCCCCCAATGAAAGATATATAAAAGTAGCCCTGAACAACAGCTGATCAACCGTCAAAGTGTCTACAACTGGTCGAACTATAAATGTACTGTATGTCTCTCCTATAACCAACAAAGTATCCCATCTGTCATAAAAGACCTGGAAATCCAAGCGTCTGCTTCCCTGTCTAGGTTCAACAGTCCAATCAGAGACAGTTTGTAGGCTGCTGACATCAGAACGAGACGGAGATGGTTGATGTTGTTGAAACGGGAGAAAAAAAAATTAAGACGACCTTATCTACCAGACACTGGAGCGATGTTAACAGCGAGAAGAAAGAGCACGCTTAAAGCGAACCACGAAGCCTGAGAGCCTCCGAAAGGTTTCGTCTACAGCTAAAAGACAGAGACACCAAGAGAGATAATAGAGCTATAGATACTAGACACTGGCAGAGGTGAGGACAAGGTGGGAAACCCACTGCAGGAGGATACTATGGCGAGAGGCTAAGCTAACACAAGACTGCGACAAGAAGCGCCTAAGAGCATTATCTATCCAACAGCGACAGTGATGGGTGGGGGCAGACGATCTAGACAGAAACTGGTTATTATTACTATTATTTCTTTTCACATATCTACACATACCAAACAGTGACGAAGCAGGCTAAAAAAGCATTCTAGAGATTAACCAACTAGACAAGTTGAGAAGCAAGATTCTAGAGATTTTAATAGCAGAGTGGTTGATGAAGTGTAACACGACTGAAGCATCACTGATGTAGACACTGGAACGGGTATGGGACTACAAAAAAGTTTTAAGTTGTTAGAATGGCAGGAAAATAATTTTTAGTTACCCGCCACAGTGGCTGGTAGATTAGACAAACTTCTTATTGTAAAACCTCAAACAATTTTTGCAAACTTCAATTCTCTTTCTCAACTTTTTCCACACCAGAAAAACTGGCAACAGCTCCAGTATGGCAGGATAGTCACTTCAGTGCAACGTTTTTGCATGTGCATTTTGCAACAAAATTTGATTTTTACAAAAAAAAAGCACATTTCGCATCAAACTCGCTGGCTCAAATTTGGCTCGAAATCTAACACAATTTCACCCTCAAAATTAGCCCTCAATGGAAAACATACATATAAATGTGCAAGCACACAAGTGAACGCATAACTAAATGTATTATGCACACATATACCAACAGTCAAACTCATAGGTGCTTTGGCTGAGGAATGGCCATGACCTCTTACATGAGTCAAATTTGATCCCCTAAATTTCCTGGAAACCGCGGAGCGAGAATGCTGCCAAAAGTTCAGTGTCGTTTGGCTCTCGTTGCAGACAAAGATGCACATAAAGCCACTTGATTCAGTGCAATTTAAAGTGAATTCAACTTGATTCAGTAACATTTAATCACTCACTCAGTGCTGCTGTCATCAATCGTTGGCACATAATGTGGATCGGCTAATAGGGTGTACCTAATGAAAGGTTTGTGAGCTGATAAAGATAAGAACAGATACACACAGGTCAACCAGGCGCTAACAGGCTAATGAAGCTAACAAACAATCTGCAGTCTCTTTAGCATGACAAAAATACAAATGTCTTTAATTCTACCCTCTAGTCAGAGCACTGGCAGACAAAAATGTCAAGATAAATGGGTTATGTATAAACATAAATGGTTATGTTTGGCTAAATTCTTGGTCTCACCAGAATTTAAAATGGTGAAATTTAGCAGTGAAATTAGCCAATTCTAATTTAACACCCCGGTTTAGTGGATTCGCTAATCAGGGGGAGGCAAATCTGAGCACACTTTTCATGTCAAGCTCAACTTTAATAAACTTTGACAGACAACTTGATGCTGTTAACCAAAAGCAAGCCGTGTTTTACTGTGTTTACTGTTAGCAGATAGCTCAGCAGCTGCAGTAGTTAACCAAATCACCATACTTCTAGGGCTGCATATTCCTCGAAAAAGCACAGCTGAATTTCACTGTGACGCTTTCTGATGTGACGAGGCCCTAAGGAAAATTTTGAACATTTTACTTCACAGACAACTTGGACGATTGTGTACCGTGCTAGCATGTTGTCACTGCTAAGCCCAGTCTCTCTGTGTGTATCTGTAGCTTTAGGAGAAGAAAACAATGCAGTATGAGTAACAAAGACTTTAGCTTAAAACCCATAACAACAAATACTCAACTACCATTAACAAATGGTTCAAAAAATTGCTGTACAAGCCCCGGTAACTTTCAGGAGAGGCTGCAGAAGAAAACAGATTGAAAAATACAGACATCCCAACAGAGCGGAAAATCACGGGAAACACAATTTTGAAGATTTGCCTCTAAATCCCTCGCTGGTTGGACAGTCGTGGACGCAGACAGCGAACGGAGGGGATGGAGAGGAGGTCGATCGTAAAGGTATTGTCTGAAACAACTTTTTTGTACAGAAATAAGCATACTTTCACTCTCACACACTAAACCAACACTTGTCCCCTCCCAAGAGCTTCCATGTTGCCGTTGCAGGCGGACGGTAACCCAGAGAGGACACAAATAGCACCAGTATGAAATAAAGCTAATTCTGCAGCAGAGACACTCAGAAGCAGTCAGACAGGTTTGGTCTGACTGAAAACCAGAGGTAGGATTTCCTCAATCCCCTCTTCTCTCCTCTCCGCCACCATTCTCTCTCATCCGTATTCCCTTTCCTGAAACATCACTCCATCGATAGCATTTAACACACAAATTAAACAGTATGAGAGAAAGAAGCTACACACACACACACACACGCACACACACACACTTATGCAAGAAGTTGTTTCAGACAACAACCAGCCAGGATGACGTCTTCCCCACCACATCCCTCCATCCTCTGCTCGGCCATCTTCTCCTCCTCTTTCCAACTTTTTTGGTGTTGGTTGGATATCTTGTCAGTTTGTCTCTTGGTCGCTTTAGCTTGATCAAATCACTCCTACGTCCATCTGATCGTTCCTCTTGTGTGTTTTCTTCTGCTGTTTGTTTGTTTGTTTGTTTGTTTGTCGCTTTTGGCACTCTGCTTCCCCCCTGACTGGATTACATAAACTGCATCTGAATAGACAGAAGAGAAAATTGAGAAATTGTTTTGTTGAAAAAAAATAAAATAAAAAATTACCATTCGCATCAAAAACGACTTTGGCACTAAGAGAAACAGATTGCACTAGTGGCAAAATAGAGGGGGCGTGAAACAGTTAACAGCATAGGAAACCAGAAAAACAACCTCTAAGCTACCCAACAATAAATTACACTATATTTTCAGGCATTTCTCTAATCTCTTCTTCTTGTGAATAATGGAAGCATTTCACTTCTGCAGGCTTTCCAAAAATATTCAAATAAAGCAAGGGGGAAATCGTTCTTTATTTGACCTGGTCACAGGGTTTAATTCCTCAAATCATTCTCTCAGTGATTATGTTTATATTGACTTCTTCCCTTGACAGTTTTTTCTATATATTTATTGCTTTTGAGATGGCGCTACATAATTTACTATGTGCAAAATATTAGATTATAACTGTACTATTGATTTTGTCAGGCTTGGAGCTGTGTACTGATCCTGCAAGAGCTCGGGCTTGAAATGTTAATAAATGTTTTAAAGGGATGTGTAACAGTGTTGTTAGTCAGCACAAGCAGAAACCACAGATATGGTTGTTGTTAAGAAAAAAATTAATGTGTTTTCTAGTCATAACCCATAGAGGGTGATGGCAGGTCATACGTAGATTTTAAGGGACCACAAGCCCCAAAAAAAAGACGGGAACCTTTGGGTCACGCAAAAAAAGGAAATAACAGAAATCCCTTATTTGGCATTATTCCTGACTGTTTGACGAGTAACATAGTGAACATGACACTTAAAGCAACTATTAATATCACAAATCACATAACATGATAGCTTAACTCAATATGTTACAAAATGTCCAAACAACAGATAGTTAAAACATCAATACATAGTTCTCCCATTAACATAAACAACAATATGACTGTACCAAATCCCTCTCATAATTACTTCTGTTTTGTTACGTCAACAATATTTTAGCACATTATCAGATTTGTGTTGTTGTCTTTACATATTGAAAACCAATACTATTATTGCAAGAATTAGCTTGTGTTGTTTCTTTTTGTGTCATGTTTTTAACTGATGATGTAATAATGTTGACTAACTGTTACTAATAACAAGAAAATGAACCTTGTGCTGACTCAGGCTTTAGCTCATATGAGGACAGCTGTTGGATTGAATGAATGGGAAACATCACTAAACAACATCATTAATGACACATCATTAAACATGTTTTATTACATTTTCAACCCTTTAAGTGATGTGTACTAACAGTACATTAGTGGCAATTTAATACCTTTTCAGCTGTTAAGTATTGTTTTGTGTTTATGAATGCACCAATACTGGATAATGTTGATTAATGTGTGTGTGTGTGTGTGTGTGTGTGTGTGTATGTGTGTTTCTAAGGGCTCACCTGGGCTCCGGGCATGGGTACGAAGGGGTTGGTGGGTCTGAGAACAGGCTGGTTGTACATCATTGGCTGAGGAGCCATCACTGGTACCCCGCCCATCTGGCCCATCTGGGGAGGGACCTGGAGAGAGAGAGAGAGAGAGAGAGAGAGATGTGTTTTTGTTTTTTATAAGCAACTTTATTTTAACAATATTTCAACAAGCCATTTAAAAAGTACAATAATCATCAAAACACAAACAATAAATAAATAAAAAAGTAATCAAAAAAGGGCACAACAACTCCACAGGATAAAATGTTTTCTCTTTCAGAACATCACCATAAACTCAAATTATGCAGAACTGATCTACGTCCTTCACTTCTTTGTAATAATTAAAAATTAATCATTCCAGCTTTCAGCATCCCAGTAAACAGTAGTTTAAACATCAACATCCACTGAATCATCAATCTTTCTTTTCCTGCTTACATAAATGGCCATCTTTGTTTGTCCCAAGATAAAGTTCAGGAGTTGAGAGAGAGGAGGGGACGGGGGTTAGATTGAGGAAGAGGGACACAAAAACAAGAATGAAAAACAAGACGATAAAGAAGGCGAGAAACCAAAACAAAGAAAACAAAATAGAAATAAAGGGATGAAAAGAAGGATAAAGAAAGGGAGGGAACAGGTAGATAGAGAGGAGAAAAGACAAAGAAAATAGTCAAGTGAACGTATCTACAGTACTTGTGGGCACTTAGAGCCAAAACCATGAGTTGATTAATTAAAGAAAATCAAGAGAGAAATAAATCAACAACTTCTTTGACAACTAATCCTTCAAATTGATCAACAAGCAAAAGAGCCAAACAATGTGAGATGTGTAAGTGTTGAATATATGAATATATTATATATCTACAGATATAAGGACCATATAATATATATATCTACAGATGAATTTAATGATGAAAATCGTTAGCTGCAGCCTTAATCTGCATGTACGTGAGTAACGCGTGTGACTGAATGCACTCGAACGGCACATTTTCCGTGCATTTGCGCACACTCACCATTCCATACACAGGCACTTGCGGTGTGGTCATGGGAAAAGCCATGGGAGCTGGAGCCTAGAAGGGAAGCAGAAAAGGACTGGAATCAGCTTAAAGCAGGGGGGAAGCAGGAGGTGGCTGCCAACATGACCAAAAAAACACCTGGGTCAAACATATTATGGCTCGTGTCAGCCTGCAGGTGTGCAAAGCTACAGCGGCTGCCGGAACGCAGTATAGCTATAAGGACTTAAACGAACACCAGAACATTTAGACAATTGTAATGTCTTTCTCTCTGACAAGTGTCTCATCTGTCTCTATTAGACTGAGACCACAAAAAAGGAATACACACACACTAATGCATGTGTAAGGATAATACATTTAATGCGGATGAAGTGTGTGCACATTAGAAGTGCAACAATGCCGCATGCAGGGGTACTCAGAGGAATCCCACTGGGAGCGATCATTAGCACGGCTTTAAAGGGGGTGGCTCAGTAGGACAGCGTTTAGCCCTGCCCTCTGCTCTCCCCAAATCAAATCCTCTATGGCTGAATGGGCCTCGAATCCAACATGACGGACAATTTGTAGCCGTCGTTTACAACTATCCTCAGCGAAGCAGCCGCTCACTGCTCGACACATTGGTATTTACCGTAGAGTGTCCGTGGTGCATCACAGTGGATATCGAGGAGGAAAATCTGTTTACAACAGTAGAAGTGCACGACAGTGAAGTGAAATGTTAATATTAAGAGATGTTAGATGAGTTATCTATCGCCTGCAGTAATCTCACAGTTTGTGAAGTTACATATCGCAGAGCCAGACAACTTCCCTCTAATAGAACAAATAAGGATCTGCAGTTCTCGGTGGGATTTGGCAATACCTGCAAGCATCTGCTGCTGTTACAGGATAATACCAGTGTGATTCATCCCCCCCCGCCACATATAATTATTCAGTATTTGGTGCAGTCAGAAGTTGTGACTGTTTGCTCCGCTGCGGGTCGACCTGCTCACCCGGAAGTCGCAGGCTCCCACTGTTTTAAAAAAAAAAAACCCCATTAAAAATAGCTTGCAGAAACACGCTGCTGCCTTCACGAACCTAATCCATCACCGTAAATGAGACGACTGTAGCCTTTTCCTCAACATTACTTTATAACGCCTCAATCATTGCAGAGAGCACTGAAAGCAGTCTCCACTCTGTCAGAGTTGGAAGTCTCCAGCTGGAGGACATTACAGTGCACATGTGCAAAAGGTACAGCGTTTCCATTAAACGCAGTAATTAGCTGTGTGAAATCATATATTACCTTAGCACCATTATTTCAAATGATGGATTACATTCATCAAGGCAATCCAATGGTGGGTTTAGATTTGTACGTAGAAAAATAAAACACTAGCATTATCCTTTAATTGCTACTTATGCAACAATGCATTAATCAATGCTTTAAACAAATTGCATGTTCTGCAGGCTGGTCCATAAAGAGTCTGGTATTACAGGATTTTATGATTGTTTTAACTTATTTTTCAACGTGCAAATAATGGATTACATTCATTGTAAGCATTTCTCCTTTTATTTAATTACAATTTCTAACAATATTTTCTTGGGGGTAGAGAAAGAAAAGGATAAAGAAACTACTCACACAGTGTTTGTTACAGTAAAGTGTAGCTTAATGGTCTGCTTTCAAGCATCATAGTATCACTGTAACTTACTGCTAACTTCTGTGCTTGGAAAACTTAACAAAAATAAAAGTTAACTGAAGCAGCGGAGAGTAGTCTTTTGCTTGTATTTTTTTTTTTACATTCAGGCAAATTGACACCATTAAAGTATGCAGAATTAGTTATTAGCAGTTCCTGTTTGCAATTTACATAACTTTTATACTGAAGAACACTTTCCCGGCAAGTTGGAGTCAAAACTGCCATTGTTCTGTACGATTTTGAAGAGAATTTATCCTTTATAATGATATCATTGAGACGTGCAAGTCACACTGAATCTAAAATATGTGTATTAATATTTCTGTGTGTTCACACACATGACTTTATTGTTATTTACTTTTTTTGGACAGACAATTCGCCTCAGCAGCATCTTTTGCTTGGCGTCTCTCCCTCCACCTAACAGTTTGAAACCCTCTGACACTAGACTTTATCTATATTTACAATAATACATAATATATAGAAAGTAAAATTATGTCTCGTAGTGTGCAGCTTTTCAGCCTTGAACTGTTTGTAAATCTTGTATCAATCCAACTTGTATAATCTTAAAGAAATGAGAACTGCAGACTGTTTTGATGAGAATTATTTACAGTTTGACGTTTTTAGATCATGACCATTTTAGTTGAACATACAATGCTGTGATGAACCTAGGCCTCTGTGTATTACCTCCTTTGAACGGTTTTGAGAACTGAAATTTTGAGAACTGAAACTCTGCTGTGAAAATGGAACCAACGCAAATGTAAATTACTGCCACAGTCAAATGTCAAGCGTACTTTCCCAACGGAGTATAGGAAGTGACTCTCCGCCAAGAGATCTAAAGCTAAAAAGGTTTCTGGTCAGGTCAGGTGAACCAGTGAACTGATCTCAGGGTGTAATCAATATGTTTCCTCCAGAGAGCAGGCCGTGAAAGCTGATCAAAACCATTGATCAGCCTGATCTTTTCTAGCAGCAGAGTTTGGCCAGCAGCCACGGAGAGACCGATTCATGGCAAAAGACTTGATTCATCAGTCAAATTTGTTTATTGCTCACTTAGAGATACACTAGTGGGTGAGCGGTTTTAGTATTTGAAACCATGATGAAAGATTTCGAGTTTTCCATCATCTGCACCTGAAGCACGCTTTAGTTAGCAAACCATCTGTCTCTGAGTTTGACTGGCCTGTCTGTCTTTTTATACCAGCTTGAGCAAAATGACAGGGGGCATCACTTTATTTTAGTTTTTAAGCGTGACAAGATGATAAAAAAAAAACGGGTCAGACAGTTTATGCACCACTACACCTTCTCTATCAGTATTTTTGTCTATCCGTCTTTCAGCCCAGCTGTCGGAACCTCAATGCATCATGCTTTACATTCATATGTTTGGCTGTATCTGTGTTTTTATGCTCAACCTCTCTCCTGCTGTTTCTCTCCCTCTGTCTGTCTCCTCTCTCTGACTGACTGTGTATCTTTTATAAAAATCTGTCTTTTGTCTGTGCCTTTAATCCAGAGTTTTAGTGATTCAGAGCTGAACTTCTGCTATTCCCTTTGCCATCTCCCTCTAAAAAAATAAATAAATTTAAAAAAAGGTGACTCTCTTCTTTCTATGCTTTTGTTGCAAAGTCAGACTTCTGATCTTTAGATGACCTGCATGGTTAAGTGAAGGTTAAATAAGTAGAAGGCTTTGCAGGATTTCTGGCTGGCATTTTAAGTATTAAGGGAGCACAGACTGTTGCAACCTTGCCCTTCTGCTGAGAATCTCAGGTGTGGAGTGTTACTTATCATGCGTAATGCACGACAGTCTGCTACCTGTGATGTCTTATGTATTACAGCCACATGCCACTATGACTTATTTATTATGTTACGGCTTATGGAGGTTATGTTTGCTGTTTTTATTGACTTGTATATTTATAAGAGACGATATATTTTCTTTCTCAGGGTCAATAATGAGCAGTTCTGTTAACGTTTTCCCTGTCTAAGCTGTATTTGTTTGTGGCCAAAGCTGATGCACTTTTTTGTGTTTGCTTGTCTTGCTAAATGTACGTTGAAGGCAGGATTCAGTTCACTGCTGACCAAACAATGTACTTTTTGTCTTGGAGGGAAAAAAAGACATGTTTGTTTTGCTGAGAGAACGGTGACTTCATTTCTTTTTGTTTATTGTGCTACTGAATTAATCCCTACGGGCAGTTACTATTTTTGATTGCCCCCCATCAGTGAGAGTCAAAGGTGAAATAATGCAGTTAATAACATGGGTTGACAGTTTAGTCTTTGGGATTTGACATTTTTTGGTATTGTCAACAAATCCCACAAAAACACCAAACCCAACGATGTATTAATCCGTGAATACTATCTGACTTCCCAACTCTCTCTTTGTTCCTACAATAGATGTGGATCTATAAAGATAAAAAATAAAAAGTTGAATTTTTAAAGACTCAGTAATTTCCTAAAACATCTGTAGTTTTGAACAGATATTACTCAAATGGCACAATATATTGCATTTCAGGGGCTGTTAGGGACATTATTCAGAATGAACATGCATTCACTTACATACACAGACCAAACTCATTCACACACTATACTGAAAACCTCACAGTGAAATGTATGTTGTATGTTGTATGAGAGGATTTCAGTTGTTTGTGTGACAGTGTTTTAGTTGTGTATGTAAAAAGCATTTCACTTGTATGTGTGAGCTTTTCGGTATAGTGTGTGAATTAGTTTGGTTTAATATGTGTATGTGAGAGGAAATGTACAAGTATATGCATGCTAATTCTGAATTATGTCCTTAACAGCCCTTCATAGCCTTTCATTTTCAATTGCGGGCCATTTTTACCGCTGCAGGAAGGAGCTGTAGGAGTCGACTGAAAATAAACTGTGCAACAGCAAGGGTAAATGATTTTCAGACAAATATTTTTCATGGCACAGGGGAACAGGCTATACCAGGATTTGGATGAACAGGGAAATCTCATTAAAAGGACAAATTCATTGTTGTTTTTTTTCTTTTAAATGGCATGCGATGACAATTAGAAAATACAGAACATCACAAGACTTCCTCCAAGGAAGATGGACAAATAAGGCGCCACCTGATGTTATGAAATTTGTGGAAAGAACAAAATCTTTAAGAAACAACTGCCTTCAAAAAGGGCAAGAAAGAAAGAAAGGAGTGACAGAGAAAGAGATGAAGAGGAGGACAGCGAGAGGGGAGGTTGGAAGCACATTATAGGAGTCATTGAGCAGCTGGTTAAGACTTGTTTTACTAAACAGGGATAAGTACTTACATAACTAGTATAGAACATTCCATTCTGCATCAGGACGCAACAGGGAAAAAAGACAGGAGACACAGAAGAAGACAGATGGAGAGAAAAATGCGAGAGGGGAGGGAGAGTGGGACGACAGAGGCAAAGATGAAGCAACAGAGAAGACACAGAAAGGTAGAGTATGAGAGAAAGTGACAATGTGAGAGTGAGAGAAAACGAGGAGATGATGAAAGAGGGAGGCAAAGAAAGGATTTAACGAGGTTGAGACGAAGAAAAGGTATGAGAGAAAAAAAGGGGTGGAAGAGAGAGAATTATGGGGAAAAGAAACAGGAATGGAGAGATGTTGCGATAGAGAAAGTGAGAATAACATGAGCATAAAAAGAAAGGCGGGTTGGAAGAAAAGAAAAAAAAAGAATGATAGAAAGACAACAGAAAACAGAGAAAAAGAAAGAGAAAAAAGGTCAGAACCACAACACAGACGAAGATGGAGGACCAACAGCAAAGTAAAGGAAATAAAAGCAGAGAAAAAAAGAATGAGGGGTCAAAATACGGACGGGCAGATGTCAAATGCAATGTAGCGAAAAACAGGACGAGCAGATGACGACGCAAAAGAGAGACGTGATAAAAACAGAACACGGGCGAAGAGGGGAAGGAAGACGAGTGGATGACAGTGCAGAAACAGATGGAAGAAATGCACGAAAGGGACGAGCAGGACAGGAAAGGAGAGGTGAGAGAGAATGACAGCAGGGGTGAGGGGAACAGTGAGGGAAGAAAGAAGCAAAGGACCAACAGGAGAGCGAGAAAAAAAAGGGAGAAAGGGAGGAAGCGGAGAGTTAGTGACAGTTTGTCCTCGTCAGCCAGAAATTGCTGTCCAGAGATCAGGAGGACAATCAGGCGCTGCCAAGATCAGCACTCACACACACACACGTACAGAGCATGCACAGGCAGCACACTGCACCAAGACTTCCATCTATATACGGGACAAAACAAAGTACAAAACATTCACATGCACACAGACAGCATTCAGTGTGCGCACTACAACTTTAGATTTGATTTTTCAGTAGCAAGGTGTCCGCAAGTCTCAGTCATGTAAACATAACCCCTTTTTTTATACATTTCTGAAGAACAAAACTAAATACTTTTACTTCTAATTTTACATCTGACATTAGCAGAATAGTGGAAAGAGAAAACCTCATGTTCAATGCGGCTACACTGATTTTTCACTGCTAAAGGAATAGTTAGACATTTAGGGAAATGTGCTTAGTGTTAGAGGTGAAGATCAATACCTCTTGTGGCTGGCAGGCAGATTTTGTTACCATTTCATTGAGCAAAGCTAGCTGTTCCAAGGCTTTATGCTAAGCTAAGCCAAGCTAAGCAGCTGCAAGCAGTTGCCAACAAATAGTCCAGCATTGCAAATTGTTGCTTTTATTCTTCAGTTTAATACTTAAGATGAAACAGACGATATGTAACGTGTCAATTAGTGAGCTTTAGAGGTGCTGGTAAGCGGACTTTGTACAGAGCCAGGCTAGCTGTTATCCCTGTTTCAAGTCTTTGTGCTTGTGGGCTGCTGGCCTACATTAGTTGACTGACATGAGTCATATTCATCTTCTTATCTACCTCTCATCAAGAGAGCAAGTAAGTGTATTTCCTAGAATGACAAACTATTCCTTTAATGATAAGAAGGAAGCTCCTACATTAAAATTTAAGAACTTTAAAGAGCCAGAACATCGTCCAATGACACTTTTTTGACTTACAGACACCTTGGCTGTGTCTCATGAAGGATAATCCTGGTCTGTTACAACTTGGTTCTTATTCTCATACTTTTGACCATCATTTTCTTAGAAGAGTAACATCTCCACAAGTGCATTAAGACAATCAGACAGACTGTCGACAAGCCAACATTTTACTTTTACTATAAATTATCTAAACCCATTTTTTTGGAGGGAAAACAAAGTGAGTGCACCCAAAATGTTGGTAATAAAAGGTCTTTACACAGGAAATGATCGTCTAACTGCTTGTGTTTCTTGACATGCCAAATGTCTTATTGGTAATGTCGCTGTTGTTACCAGATGTCAGCAATTACGGCGGTTAGTTCAATGTTATTATAACCGCCCGCCTTAATTACAGCAAGATCCAAGTTGTAATAAACCGCAGGACTTTCAGACACCTCGGCTGGATCCTTTCAGGGCAGATTCCCAGGGTGTACAATCACTTCACCACATGTGTCTCATTCTGCCCGTGTGTTTGCTCGTCCAGTGCGAGTTTCTGTCTCCTTACCACATGTTGCACAGGCATGGGCTGTGGGGCCATGGGCGCGGGGCTCCACTGTGTGGTCGACATGGTCTTATTCTGCCAGTTCTGGCCCCCCGTCAGCTTCTTCTCTCCGGGCTGGCTCCAATGCATATCTGGCCTGGTGAGGTACGAGCAGAGCAACAACACAAGCACACCGTCAGGCCTTTTGTTCTTTTTCTTGCGTAACCTGAGGCAAATTTCTCAAACACCAAAAACCATGACATTCTATATTTCTTTTATGTTTTAAACCCTGTGAGGCGCATCATGAATTTTAAAGACAAATATTGCAAATATAGCAGAAACACCAGCGTGAATCTATGTACTACAGCCTCTCGCCTTTAAAACTAAGCCGTTCAAAGCAATAAAATACTTCATAATAAATTTGATTTTGACTTTAAGTAGTTAAAAGTTATGTGTTGGCAGTAGGTATGAATGCTGGCAACAGTAAAAGAACAGGGAGGTGGTATTTGTTTTGCCAGTGGATAAATCCTCCAGCCTAGACTACCAGCACAACTTAAAAATGGTATCATCAGAACTCAAGACACTTACTTCTTGGCTGGGGTCCCACCAAACTGCAGATCTGAGGAGGGACAGAACCACAGAGAAACTGAGTGATCACGGTTGAAAGGGAGTAAATGAAAGACAGTGAGGCAGGTATTTCAGCCTTAGATAAGGTTTTTTTTTTGTACTTCATCTTTTTTCTCTTGTCATTTTTCTCTTTAGTTTGCAACGTTCAGACGTTTTTAATCAATATTCTTCATGAAGGGAAGTGTAAAATTTTGCAAGCTAGGGAGTACAGACTCCAACCAAGTAGAAAAGGTTATTGATTGACTGAATGGTTGATTGTTAAAAAGGGGGAGAAAGGAAAGAAAAAGGTTTAATGTTTCCACATGAAAGGGATAGAAGCAAAGTATGTATGCATGGATTCCATCCTATCTATATCCTCAATGAATATGACTGATTATAAAAGAAATATGGTCTAAATGTGTGCTTCAAAGATACTCCAGCTAGTGTTTTTTTCCCCTCGTTGTGAACTTGGATCAGGACACTCACTGCCCACGAGGTTGGCCAGAGAGGAGTCAAGGTCGTTGGCTAGCAGCTTTCCTCCAGGATGGATGACCATTTGAGGAGGAGGAGGATGAGGTGCAGTGTGTGTGGGAATTGTAGGCTTCAACAGGTCTCCTAGAGCATCAAAACCTGGAGGAGAAATGAACTCATGTATGTAAATAAGCTGAAAACTAGCCGCTAACAAACAAAACAAAAGGGGTTAGTACACACCACACAGACGTAGAGCAAAGAGACGATGAAGATGGAGTAGAGGGGTAGACTGAACATCAAGAAACCCTGAACTGACTTAAATTCTTTCCCTGAAATTAAATTTAAAGAGCTTGGCACCTTTTTGTGGGCTTTTCAAAACTATAAAACAACAGTTAAGGAAAGTATTTAACAGTGTGATTGTCTGCTTTTATAAAAGCTAGCTTACTAGCTACAAGCAGAAGTAACCAAGCGATACTTTCAGTGAGCACTTCATGACAAACATGTGGGGGTATATACAGGGTACATTAAAAGGCTACCATTAGCTGTGTAGTATTTTCTCATTGCATCGACGCCTGGATTTAAAGAGATTTATGGGTAACTTAAACGGCTACGTCCTGCACTTTACTTTGGGGAAGTTTAGACGCCCGGCCTACCGAGGCAACGTTACCCAAAAATAGAGGATGTTCGTAAATCCTAAAAGCCTTTTCTTTTGTAACCAATCTAAAAGGCTAGCTACAGGTGGTCACTGACTAGAAATGAGAAACCCGCTTTTGTGTAGCTCTGTCTGAAATCAAGGACCCATTCTTTCAAAAATTCTAAGAGAAACTGGAGCTTATATGATAGCTTGGCAGGCATCGCAACAGTAATGAAGAACAAAATGTAGCAGCAAAACTGAAAAAAACAGGGAAGGAAATTTGTGTTTAAGGTGAAGAAAGCTGAAAAAACCCCAGAAGCTGTGAGATTTAATTCTGAATCTAATGGGAACAGACCAGACTTTCAGTCTAATACTCCAAACTTTTCAAAAACGTCCACTCACAATTCGACCACTTTAATGAAGTAGAACTGAACAGTTTTGATCTGAGAATACTGCTGAGCTGTACATCCTTAATGTGAACCTCAATCTCTCCGCTATCCTTGCTGTTAATTTAATTCTACCTGCCCTATTTTCTTTAGCATTTACCTACACGGACAGAGATTCCGGTTTAAAGCAGATATACTCTACCCAGACTCTTTTTCTTTCTTTCTTTTTTTTTTACTGTCATACAGCAGCCTCATTCTATCAGCAGCGAGCTTATAATCCCTGACTCAGTAGCTTGCAGCACTTGTTCCAGATGATTGATTTATCTGTTCGTAGCTGTCGTGTATACACTCTGATCAGTGATTAGTTTTGAACATGTATGTGTGTATGAGAGAGAGAGAGAGAGAGAGAGAGCAGGAAAACTGGCGGTGTTTCTCCATGGATAGCTGCAAATGACAGAGTAATTTCCTGTGTGTGCGTGTGTGTGTGTGTGTCTTCCCATGTCAGCACTCATTTAGCAAATGGCTCAGTATTACTCTGCTGGTAGAACCAGGAGATATGACTGTGTAGGTATGTGTTTACATGTGTGTATTTGGTGGGAGAAAAGGGCCAGGGATAGTAGGAAAAAAAGGAAAAAAAGGTGGGATTGAAAGCATAACCTCAAGATAAGATTTAGATTTTTTGTATGCATGGGTGGGAATTGTGTCTTGCTTCATGTATTATTGTTTCTTCACTTTATCAAATAACTATTAGGGGTGAAAAATGAATTCATGTAGACATGTAGCAGAAATGAAATGGCAAGGTGGTGATGAAAAGCTGGAAAGAAGCAAAACAAGAAGGAGCAAGTGCATGTGAATGCAAGACGAGCGGTGTAAATGTACAGTGTCCCTGCAAAACACAGGAGGAGGAGGAGGAGGAGGAAAAAAAGAAAAGATGCAGCTGATGGTGGAAAAAAAGGAAGGAGGAATAATATTTAGTTAGGAAGCGGTGTGTAGGTCTGACAGCGGTGCTGACACAAGAGATTCAGAAAACCCTTTTCCTGCTAGCTTGGCAGATGAGAGAAAAAGAGAGGGAGGCATGAAGCATTTGGAGACAGAAAGAAGAAGAAGAAAAGCAAAAGAAGAAATGAAGAAAATGGACAGGGCAGCAAGGAGGAGATGAGGAAAGAAACCTTGTTTTCCCTCCTATCTTTGTAATTCTCTTGACTAATTTCACTGCCCACTGACGGCATTTCCATTATTGTTGTCTCTGTGATAAAACAGTTCGGCGACGTGGGTGATTTTTTGTTTCTTAAACCAGTGTGCCCGTAAAGCCCCCTGAATTAAATTGAACCACAAGAGCAATAGAAGAAAGGCAGAGATAAAAAAAAGGGGAGAGAGTGAGTGGGGGAGAAAAAGAATCAAGCTCTCTCAGTAAATCACACACACACCACAGTTGTATTGAACTGGGAGGATAATGCTATCAGTGTTAGCTTAGGTGTTTCAGCAGAGGATTTGACAGTCAATAGAGTTTAAGATCAAAAGGAAGGAAGGAAGTAAATCCATGTCAGGGGATCAATTCCAAAACACTGGGAGGGAGAAATCTGTTACTCACTACTAAATGTGACAGAAATTTAAAAAGGTGGTCTTACCTAAAGCCCTTTTCTGACATGGGATACGCAATATTACTGTCTTCATCTATTAGTTACAGCAACGGCTTTTTTGTCATTCAGACTTAAGTGCCCCTTATGGTTTTCAGATACGACAGGATCTCTAGAAAAAGAGCCAAAATGCTTGCTCTATGTTTAGCACGCGGTGCTCGAGCGGGAGGAAATTATATCAAAGGAAGTTTTATCAAAGGCTGCAACAGTAATGGATTTTTAAACTTATGTGGCAGCTGAAGCCTTGTTTTAAATTACATGCACCTTAATTAACGACCACTGTGAGCGCGGATGGATGCTCAGTTCCTCTTCCCCAAAATGAAAAAATATTTCAGTTCAAGAACTGAACGTTCACTGAGTTCCAACCACCTCTGGTTGCTGTAAATATGCAGCTTACCAAGTTAATATGGGGAGAGACTTATTACTCAAAAATACTGAAACAATGTGCCCTTGATTTCAGACATAGACTAAAACAGCCTTCTCCTTTCTATCTGGTGACTACTGATTTTGTCTGGTGAGGTAAAATCTGGTGCAGGCAGATTTTGAGCTTGTTAATTACACCAATCTTAGCTTCATGAGCCTTATTGACTTTTTAATGTCTCCAGCTGACTCATTTTTAAACAACAACCCTGCAAAAGAGGTCTTAAAAATGAAGTTAATGGCTACATAAATTATATTGTGCTAACAGACTGAAGCTAAAGCTAGCCCATTCCAGTCAAATGTCAGCATCCACGCCACCTGATAATCTATTTAAAACATAAAGAAACAGAACTGTTCTTGTGTTACAGTGCAGAGATACTTAGCCCTATTATTATAAGAAAGAAAATGTAAGATTAGACTCATTTTATGCTAACACGACCCTTTTAACCCTTCTTTTATTCAGTAGAGGTGATAAATGAGCACTCATTTAGCCCACTGCTTTTGCCTAACAATGTCTGAACAGGGACTAAAATAGCAGGACTAAAGCATGATTAGTTTGCTCGTTACTTCTATAACCCTTAGTGACTTTTACTGTCATGGGTTAAAACAGACAAGAAAGAAAGAAAGACAGAAAGGCTGAGACCATAAATAATATGGATATTAACAAAGCATATTGGGAAGAAAAAAACGTATACCTGCCATTAAAATGAACACAATTTGCAAATCCAAAAATATGAAGTCTGATATTTATAAATATTCCCTCCAAAGGTGAGGAAAGATATAAAAAAGGTATCTAAGGCTGGGTAGCACATGAATAGAGAGATTCATCTGCTCAGAAACACAAAGAGGCATAAATAAACACAGCAATCTGCAATTTAAATAAAATGGAAGCAAAATTGCATTCCAGAGTCTGCATAGAAAAAAGGGCGGAAATAATTGCAGGGACTGTCAAAAAAGACAGAAGAAAACAGATTATAAAGTCATCATAAAAACAGTAAGCTTCGGCAACACAAATATGAAATGTGCTCTGCCTTTAAAAAAAAAAAAAAAAACTCAATATAAAAAGGAGTATGCCCGACTCTCTGTATACCAAAGCACAAATACAGTCAAATCAGTTAGAAGTGGGCAAAAAAAAATCAGACAAAGAATACAGACATTGCAGAGGAAGGAGAAAGGGCTTTGAATTGTAAGGAGAGATTGAAAAAAAAGAGGAGGAGAGCAGATGGAGAGGAGTTGCCTGGGTGATTCTTGCCTTGTGAAGTGTGATGGGGAGACGATGAGGCAAATACAGAGAGAGATGAAACAAACGGAGGGAGGGAGGAGAGGGGAATGGCGTGAACAGCAACAAACAACACAGACGAGCAGAGGCAGACAGATGGGACGGAGCAAAATGACAGACAACATGCGAACAGACGCAGACACACACGGTTATAAACACTAACAAATTTAGGGACACACGTGGATGCATGGCGATGCGCAGACAACGAATGGGCGCACGCACGCAGAAGGAAACACAGACATACAGTACAGTAGCTGCATACATGCACACACAGGAAGTTTTGTGAGATGCTGCCAGTTGCCCAGATGGTGTATTGGTAGTTGTAGTGGCAGCTTCAATGCAGGCACTATTAATAGAAGGAAGTTAATCTGTCCAGAGCCAGAACCAGAGCTGCACACTGGAGCCACGAGCCCCCAACTGTTAACTTGTGAGCAGAGCAGAGGAGATAGTTCAACTAGTTTACCAGAAATCAGTTGCCCCTAAACAGCAGTCTGCAGTCAGGACCAGAACATTTAAAAATTTTTACCCCCCCAGGAAAGAATGCGTTTTCTTCTGGCAAATGTTTGAAGACGCAATGCTCCAGCCGTACAAACACAACTAATGCTCCTAATGACAACATGACAGTAACGCCTCACAAAATAATTCATTCTTTCTGCCTGGAAAATCAAATACTTTCGGTGTCCATTTGGAGGATTTAAAATAGACCTTTTCCAGATTTGTGATTAGTGAGCTAGTGAGCCTGATAATACTGTTTTGATCAAGTCATACAAATTAGTTTGAGCGGCATGTGCAGTGGCTGCTGGTAAGAAACAGCTGGCTGATTAATCCTGGCAAATTCGCCCTGAATGCTGATTGATGGGCATTGTTAGAGTCAGGCCTTACTTTGGAGAAAGAAACAGAGAGATGCTTTATCAATAATTGGTAAATAATGACAATTAGATTAAAATGCTATATAAATGACTATGTACACCAGAGAAAACATCAACTCTGGGATGAAGCAATTGTTTTCACAGAAATGTGAAGGATAACTCAATACTGGCTATACTCAAATTTTTTTCCAACTAACAATCCAGAGGTACGCCTCTCAGTATTTTCCAACAATCCTTTCCCATATGTGGTCCTACTGACAATGTAAATCTATTTTTAAAAAAAAGGCTAAATCATTTACTAAAACAGCTAGAGCCTGTAATCATTAGCAAACGTTACATATATGGGAGTATTTACAACAGCACAGACAGTGACTGTGGGAATGAATCTAAAAACTACAGTGCCCATGTTCATAATGGTGAAGCCACATGTCACGCAGGGCAACAGTGTGGCTCATGCATCATCATTTTTAATGTTTTTTGAGTAACGATGGAGCGCTATGACACACACACACAGGAAAAAGTTATATAAGCCTTCTGCTGGAAAGACAATACTTGTTGTTAATAGGATCAATTCATTGTTGGTCTTCCCACAGCATGTTATTGACAATCTGATATAACCCGACTCACCCTTTAAATGAATCACAAATAGATCTTAAGGCCCACACTGTAACTTCCTCTGAACTATTGCAGTTTAAACCGTCACTGCTTACTGAACTTCCTTCTCCCTTTATGATGAAAAAAGTCTTTAGATGACCTCTGCAGGTAGCCGCTCCTATCTGCCTTGCCTCGGAGCTGTCGATAACTCACCGTGCCTTAAAATTATATGCTTTGCAGGAGCGTCTTGGGACCCGAACGGGTTGAGAAGCTCAGAGATTGACTGTGTCAGTTGAGAGGTTAAAAGAAAGTGAGCTAATAAGAGGGCTCTGAGCCAAAGTCTCAGACCTGCAACGCTTACGAGCATTCGAGTCTAAAGCTTTTACCATAACAGGCAGGAAACCACAACAAGAGAAGCTTAAGTAGTTGGAGGGAGGGTTCCTACATATTGTCTTTTCCATTCAGGACTTCTAGACATTTATCTTTTCACTGGATTGGAAGATTTTGGTTGGTGATCAAATAATGTAGAGCTAAAAATGTACTGGAAATAACTAGCGACTCTCCCTGTAGTTTCATCATCTGAACAAAGTTTTGTTTAATTTGTCATATTTGCACAATTTACAGTCCTGAGTAGGAATCCTGAATGAAAAGACAAGATACCGAGGAAAATCAAGACTGGGATCAGTTAACTCAGTATTAGACTTTATGCAAGAAGTCAAACAACAGGCGTGTGACAGAGCTACAGAAAGCTGCAAACACCCACCCAGTAGCAGGAACAATCACAGGATGCTGAATCTAGTCAGAGGGTTAGTTAAGTGCTACGCCTGTGTTACCAGCAAAAGCCAAAAAAAAAAAATTTAAAAAAAAAGTTGGAGATTTTCAGTCTGGCTCTGTCTGGACAGTCAGACAAGAGCGGGCTTTACCGGCTGCAGGTTGTGGGCCGTTGTTACTGGGCGCGGCCTTATTCCCAAACACAGCATCGAAATCTACAGTCATGGCTGGGGCAGTCTGCTGCAGATGCTGGCTCTCCATTCCTGAGGGATGCAGTTAAATATGACCGATTAAAAACCCAGTTTGGATGTTTAAACTGCTCAAGATAACCGCCGGACTAGCTTTTATCTGACACAGCGTTAAAATAACTGTAGATACATACATCATGTTGGGATTTATCCTCGATGGAAATCATGGCTTTGCTCTAGTAAGGATTCCGCCACCTCCCGCTAAACTAATCCCATTAGATTAGGAACATGGACATTACAGTCTCCGGCGTGCTGCCATTGTTGTTGCTTAGTAACTTGAGATTCTGTGCAGGCTGTTGGGGATGTCGGGCTTTCAGAGGAGAGTTAAGCCTGTGCACAAGGAAATCCACTGATGGTACCTTTTGTTTTGTTTTTTTTTGTCTTCATCCACATCCCCGTTGGGGATTAGGGCTTGAAGCCTCAGAGAGGGGTTGTCTTTGTGGAGTCCACCAAACGAGGATACATGGCAAATACACCACAATGTCTAGAAACAGACGTGATGTGACTGAGCTTTCACGAAACAGTGATTCGTAAAGATGATCTAGAATTGATTTAAAGAGATTAAATAGATAGAAAATGGTACATTACTGGAGTTTGTGAGTAAGAATCACCAGTTTCTACTATGACGACCACATTGCTCTTTATGTACATGTAAAAATGTATTATTGGGAATATTGCCATGGAGTACATTACTTGTGAAACATATGCCATGACTAAATTAAATGAGAAGATTGATATTGCTTTCATCTGTTTTAAACATGAAGCTACACGCATCAGCCGGTTAGCCTAGTTTAGCACAAAGCAGCACCTCTAAAGCTCACTGAATAATATGTTATATATTGTTTTATTTGTAAGAAAGTGTAAAAACAACAACTTGCCGTTTTTACGAGGGGTTATGCACCAAAATCTTTTTGGTAAAGCACAGTAACTTCCTGGAGTCCCTGCTGATTTCCTTGCAACTCCTCAGAGCCAAGAAATAGTCCGGGATTCTTCTTTGGCTTTCGTATAGATTAGGATTTAATTAGTGAGCTTTAGAGGTGCTGGTAGGTGAATTCAGTTAGATCAGACAAAGCCAGTCTAGTTGTTTCTTCTTTGTTTCTAGTCTTTGTGCTAAGCTAGGCTAACTGTCTGCTGTTTGTAGCTTCGTATTTAACAGATATCTATAAAAGCCATATTAATCTTCTCATCTAACCTAACCCACATTCCCCAATATGTCAATGTCTACTCTTTTAAGCAATCAAAAAATATGCTCTGAAGACTTTGTTTCAGACACAGCCATGGCAGTTCACAAAGGTAAGCATCCTTTATTTATTGAGAAACGAACAGACACAGTTATCTGAGCTCCTGTGTCAGAGCCACTGATGGCGTAAGGGGCTGACATTTGTGGTACAGAATAGCTCAGACTCTGAAGTCTGGCCAAACTCTTTATAAATGGCTTTAGCTTAATCCTCTGTCATACAGCCTGTAATACTCCGCGTTAACAGTGCGTCCAGATGCATCTTTGTGCTGCTTTTTTGATTTGTGCTTGCTGATCTTAAGCTGTAACGTCAACTTTTTTTCAGACATCTGACACTGTACAGCAAAGCTAATATGTGAAAGTCAATGTTGTTGCTCAGCATTTCTGCCTTCTACATTTTCACACTGACAAACAGGAAAACGAAGAGATGTCGGTTGAATCCCGGCTGACATTTCCTCGGACTGGTTTATTGAGTGTGAGCGCACAGTTATAGCCTTTATTATTACAAACTACTGTGAGCATTTACAGTGAAAACACCTGCGCCCAAAAACTTTAACTGTGTCTCTACACAGACTGGACCGGCTGGGTCATGCAACATTAGCTTCTGAAGAAAAGGAGGCAATGATGGTGGGTGGATGGATGGTTTACATAAAAAGACAAATGAATGGCTCGACAGATGGATGAGCAGACATTTGAATGACTGGCCAGAGGGAATATTTATCCCCAGAACGCCAGAAAGACACTTTGAAGAATGATACACTGACTTTTTGCTCAGACATAAATTCATTTGTCTCTCTATCTGCATGTGTGCGTGTAGGCAGGTGTCTGCCTTATTTGCATGTCGGCATCCCTGCTGTTACCTTCATATACGTGTAAATGCAGGTGTGTGGTTGTGGTTTCTGTGTGTGTGTGTGTGTCTGCGTGCATGTGTGTGCAGGTAGCATACCTCCCCAGGCACTGTTGGCGGTGGAGATTGAAGGAGTGCTCTGCACAGCGGGGATGAAGGCCGGCTGAAGATCAAACAGGTCACTGTTCAGATTGGGCACACTGAGGGGAGAGAGAGAGAGAAGAGGGGGATAATGAGAGAGGAAGGAGACAGACAAAAGTGGTAGGGAGAAGAGAAGAGAAAAAAAGTGAGAGAGAAAAAGAGGTGGGATGAGAATAAGAGGTAGGGATGGAGAGGAAAATAAGAGATAAGAGGGAAAGAAATCAAGTGGAAAAAGTCAGCGAGAGAAGAAAAACAAAATAACGAGGTACAGAAAGACAGATGGAGATAGAGCATTAATATTTGATCAATTGCGCATAAATAGCTGAAGTCGCCACTAAAATGTTCATTTGTCACAGATAAAGATTAATTCTTGCTCTCTGAAGGGCTTTAAAAACTTCCATGGTGCAATAAAACAGTTAGGAGCAGTAAATTCAGGGTGTGAAACAGTGTGTGCATGTTGAGTGTAAATCCTGTGCTGATAATCAAGAATAAATAGTCTTGCTTAGTAACTATCACAGCTCAAAAGTCAAGAATGCGATACAAGGATTAGCTTTGTTGTGAAAGGAACATGCTGACTTTACACTCAGTGATGGGTTAATGAATAATACCAACCACTAATAAGGTATATTTTGTTAGTTTGTATTGTTTCGCATCATTTTCTGTACTTTTTTAATCAGTGGATCAGTTTTAAATATTGCAAACAGTAATGGAAGGAGCAGCCACAGTGAGCTGAGCTGCAGGCAACACGCTGCATGCCTTATGTTGTGTGGGAAACTATTGAGCTGTGCAACTCAGATCTTGGTTGCTTATGGCATGATGGGAGAAGGCTGATTATTGATTGATGTCTTTATTACAACTATCTGAATTTGTTTGGCTGCACCAGAACCACAGGTGTTACAAAAGATATCCGTGTGTCTTCGTATCTACTTATCTGTGCATAATATTCAATATCTCAAAACATAGTAATGTTGGTTTTAAATGGTGAACGTCTTGCTGTACATGGAGTGAAACATTTGGGCTGGCGGGTGTTTGTGCGTGCGCACCTGTTGGCAGACAGCGTGGTGCCGAACAACTCTTGGGTTTGTGAGATGTGGTTGTTGTTGGCGCTGCCCATCGACTGGCTGCTGGGGGAGGCAGAGGGTGGGGTATGCATGTTGATCTCCTTCAGGCGCTGGTCCTGGAAGTAAAGACGTGCACACACACACACACACACACACACACAAAAGAAAAACACCACACTGTGATCAGGAAGATGAAGGTTAAACAGCCATTTCCCATTGGAAATGATTGAGAGTTTTGTTTCCAGTGCACTCAAATCCTGGAAAATGGCAGACACATTCTCTCGCATGTAAATTTAAGGATGTGTACAAATAAATATTCTCACATAGAGGAAACACCACCCATAAATCACACAGCAGTCCCCCTGTAACTACTTGTGTAAAGCGCCCTTTAGTCCTTCTGAGCCGCGTTGTTTGGAGATCCTTGGCAAAGATTTCATCGCAAACATTCCCAAATTCGCGTCATTGGGAGTAAAACTTAAACTGTGTGCTCTGGTGATTTTCAGATAGATGTTGGCTTTAGATTTAAGACCAAAAACCAGGCCTGCATCCAATTGGATTTCAAAAGTCCGTTTCATTGCTCTGTATTGTTTGCCAAGGTTGCCTGGTGGTGTGGGATTCAGCACAAACACACTATGACGACAGACGATCAGTTTCAAACACTTTAAAACTAATGATGCTGGTTTCTAGTGACAAACTCTCCAGCCCTGTTTTTGTGTGGTGCTAAAACAAAAACTCAGCCCATCTCAAACAGTATCTGACTCTGTCCCGCTGAGACCCAGGTGGAGGGGAACTGTGACAGATAAACAAACATCAGCAAAGTCCAGCCACCGCTAAAGCTAAACTGAAGTAAAGCCAAGAACAAACAATCTGTTTTGAGTTTTTGCATTGTTTTCAGTTCACTCATGCTGATTAAGTCAAGACATAAGAAGCCTGATGTGCCTGCAAGTCACTTTCATTTAGCACAAACGGTGGCAAAATACTGCTGATACTTGCAAAACAGCAACCAGTTAACCAAACGCTGAAGTCTCAGACTGCTCTTAGGTCAGAAACCTGCCTACTTAACGCAGTAAAACTACCAGAATTTATTTGACTTGCTGATCCAAGATGAACACTCCAGCACTTTGAAGGTGCTCCAACACATTTCCAATCTCCCTATGCCTCCCCGCCCAGACTCTCATTCCTTGCATGAATTTCTACATTTTGCTTCAGGGCTGGTTTGATGCATGCTGCTAACAGCAGGGACATGTGACTGTCAACAGCTTCCTCTCTCTGTAGCTTAAAGACGATGCTGTATGACAACACATTTCAACATTATGTTAGATGACAGAGAGTGTAAATCTAAACAAAATAGTATAATTAATCCATAATGTTTCTCACTGCAGTCTATATAACATATTCTACCTCCCACAAGTGACTAAATAAAAAGTCATTGCTTTATTGATTGATTTTTATCATTCTTGCCGTTTTGCTTATTTCTTGTGGTTATGTTCCATCTGCCTACGTTTCCCGCAGGACTTATTACTTTTGCTGCGGCAATGACCTTAATATCACCACAGGGATCAATACATTCGCGTCTTATCGTGTGGGAACATGTACCGGGAAATAACAACAGTTTTGTTTTTTATCAGAATATGTAGTGTTTGCTAGACAAGGAAAGCAATTTACAGCCCAACAAAAGGTGGAGATTTTTAGCATGGATTCCCACAAAGGGAATGGAAATGCTGCTCTCACAGTGCCTTTGCCTATTTAATTTACACATGGCAAGTCACTTACACAACAGTCTTCCCACCTTTAAAGGAATTTGGACTTTGAGCAGATTAATAAACATAATCTCCAGCTGCTGTACCAGCCTCAGCCGGGCGAGTCCTCTTCATTCATATTCTGTCAGCATAGCGAGAAACAAATGGCAACTGCTGTTATTGTTTGGGCTGAGGCCCCAGCTGGACAGTAGCTGAGCGTGCAAGTGTGTGTGTGTTGAGTCCATATGGACACCAGAGCGCTCAGACAGCTGGACTAGAGTATTTGGACGACCCCTGCTCACCCCGGCTCTCTCACTCGGTTCCTTACTCTGTTGTGTTCTCACTCTCACTTTTTTTTCCCCCCTCTCCCCTTTCTAACTAAACCCAAAGGTAATCAGCGGACCTTGGCAGAAACAGGGCAACCAAGGGCACAAAGCAAACAGTGCTAAAATCCAATCAACACCGCACACAGACAAACACACCAAGATGCACTGGCGGCACTCACAGCGCCTCATCTACCAGGATATACGCATGCTTCATACACACACACACACACAGATCAACTAGCAACACTGCTGGACACATACTGTATCTTCTCTGTCAGGATGTAAGCATGCTTAACATGCACACACGCGCACACACACCGAGCCGCTGTGTGCCTGCTCTGTAGCTTTGCTGCTCTTACTCAATTACAGTTTGCTGTAAGGCAGGACTCCCAGGGCTGGAGCAAGAAATGTCAACACATTTTACACTTGACTTTTCTATTGCTTGGCTCACCACTGAGACTCCCGCCCTTTATCCTCAAATGGAGTTGAGAACTCACCCAACAGCAAAAGTTGCTTGGCAATCTATCAGCAACAACAAAATCAGTCTGATTTCTACAGTACAGCAAAATGGAGCACTATATATGTTTTTATGTTTTGTTTTAACAAGTTGTGCCATTTTTCAGGGATCTAGTGTCATGTAGTTGCTGCAGATTTGAAGTTTTATTGTGTCTCTGCTAGCACAGTCATGGCATGGTGTTAAAGCTGGGCAATGACTGCACTCAAAGAAGTTATGTACAAATACTTAACCTGAAAGTGACTGCTGTTCTTGTATGTATCACACTCATCCTTACCTTTCCAGGTTTTTAATGCCATGTCGAGTTTTGTAGATGTGACTACCATGTGTTTGTCCAGTCTAGATGCCTTAACTAAATAATGTAAGGTTACATTAAAATGAAAAAACGGGGGTATACAAAGTACAAGATGTTACTATGTATGCAAACATATGTAGATCAGAACCCCTGTTATTGGCCTTGTGTCCTGACACAAACAAGAAATTTGACTTCGGCTCTCAGCAGCTCTCTGTGCTTTCACACAATGCAAACAAAAATATATACAGCAGAAATATTTACACAGACATACATTTAAACAGAGACAAAAGCTTGACAAGGAGAAACAATGGTTATGGATCTACTGCATTTCATGTTATTTAAAGAGCCCATTTACACATGGTATTAATAAGTGATCTGTATCTGTATGGATATCCAATGTGCTTTCAACACAAGTTAAAAGGGGTAGTGCACTGTATAAAGGCCTTTATGGTTCACGTGGGAGCTGCGGTGATTCTGATAGATTGTGCCAAGTGATCATTGTTTGGGGCTCAAGACTACAAGATTTAAAATGAAATAAAAAATCTGTGGGTGTGGATTTAGAAAGAAATGAGCTTACCAGTCCTCTGTAGCCCGCTCCTCATTTATGCTTGAGGCTAACAGCTCAAGGCTACATTAGCCGCTACCAGCATAACTGATACAAATCTCCAACTGAAATATTGGCAGCCAACTTGACTTGTAGGTTATGTAGGTGCCAGGTTTTGACAAGGAAGAAGTTTTGATACTCTTTGTTTTAGATTTCTCCAGTGTAAATCTGCCAATATTACATAAGTGCAATGCTAAATCAGTGGAGTATCCTTTCGATGCACAGTAGATAGTCTGAAGGAGGTCTGACTTGCAATGTGATTGGTTATCCCAGTGTAAATGTAATCAATACAGCACAGCCACATTCTTAATTACAATAATATGTTTTTTAAGTTAAGTTGAAAAGTCAACTAACTCCCCCTTCTTCCTGCTAGCTTAAGCAACGGCAGGAAAAGCTATAAGTATTAACATTAGCTAGCAAACATTCCCTCGCAAAGAGTGATATAAAAATATTAAGATCCGATCACAATGGGGGCAGAATGGAGATAATACCAACACTTATTACCATCAGGTTTACACAATAGACTTGTATTTCCTACATAAAATGCATTGGAGTCCAAATAAATAAGAGGGGGCCAGAGGGCCGCACAAGACTACACATGAATTGTCGTATTTTTAATTAACTGTGTTTGATAAAAACACAACTCCCAGAAACAAGTTCACAAGGAGAAGTGTAACTGCCCATAATAATTATTTTAGCTGTGTCAGCAGGAGTAGAGGGTGCGTGGTTTGGTTATACCCTGATAAAATGAAAGGGGAATCTGCAAGTTAAAGAAAGGGAAACGTAAAGAAGGATTAGCTCAGCCGTGTTTGAGCCAGTGAAGAGGAAGGACTGGTGTAAGCAGAATTGACCATAAACTGTTTGGAAGTAGTTTGAGGTAAAAATAAACCATGGCATGGAAAGGATAACAAGTGTTGCAAAGGCCAGCTCTCACACAGTAATGTATGCAGATACAAATCACATGTTAATGCCTAACTTTAGGGCGTTTGTAGCAGCTGAGAGCTGCTTGAATCAGACTAAGAGGCAATGAAAGGGCGACAGCAGCAACTAGAAGCCCTGCTGGCATTTCTGCTGCCACAGCACTGACTCTGACCCCCTGATACAGAGGTAATTTGGTACAAAAAGTACAAAACCTGTTACCTTAAGCGCCTGCAGTCTGGCCTGTTCCTCCTCCAAGGCCTGCTGTTTCTCCTTCTCATCCATGCGGCTGAAGGACATGCCAGTGGAGGAGAGGGATGAAACGGCGCTGGACAGGGTGGATGCTCTGCAAGACACAAGCCAAACTTAAATATTTCTGTTTTTTTCCCCCAACCTCACAGGTCGTGCGAGATGTTTCAGGAAGACCTGACGTAACTGGCAGGAAATGAAGATGTTTACCTGGTGTCTGCATTCAACTCCTTGGTCTTCTTGCCCTCCAGAGAGGCCAGGTGCTGCTCCAAAGCCTCCAGGAGGCTGCTGGGGGCCTGGCAGAGAAAAGGGATAATTCTTTTTTTTAAAATCAGCAATCAACTCATTTTTTTTGAAAATCCCTTCTCACTTTCTGTCTCTCTCATATGCTCAAAAAAGACCCGCCTACACACACACACACACACACACAGAGCACCCAGAGTTAGTTGGTCTCACAGGAAGGTAAGAGTGCATCAGGCTCCAAGAATAGCCATGGCAACATGCAGCAAACACTCGCTGTTAGCAGGAGACTCAAAGGAGAAAGAGAGAGAGAGAACAAAGGAGGAGGTTGAAAAACAAAGAGCGAGCTAAAAGGTGGAGTGCGGAGGAGAGGTTGCGCCACTTCTGCTCCCGACTTCACATTAGCAGAGGGCAATCATTTCTGCGCTCTCTTTCATTTTTCAATTCAACTTCCCTTTGCTGTGCCCTTTGCTTATCTTGCAGTGCCCCCCTCCTACCCCCACACTGTGAGGTCCCGTCACACTTGAACAATGAGTGCCAGGATGCACTCTGTGCGTCTGACTTGTCAGTGTGTGTCTCTGCTCTAAGTTTAACAAAATCTCTATATATGCATTCCACGTGGGGAGTGAGATTAAAGTCTTACTCCGTCTTAACTTTTTCTTAATAATTAATCGTAAGAAAAAATAAGGCCAAGAGCCTCTAAGCTGCTGTTTGTTGTTTGATGACATAAGGCAGCTGCATTAAATTTGAGCCCAACTATTAGTGAGCAGGTTACTTGGGGATTGTTGCTACGTTACTACAGAAATACAGTTCAACCGCAAATTCAAATTCAGCTCCAAATGTTCACATTGCACAAATGCTGGATACATCCAGCGCTTGTTAGATGCCTCATTAATGCTCAAGAACCGCGGGAAACAAGAAGGGCAAAAGCGAGCGAGGCAGCTGCATTATTAAGTGTTACACTCGGTACAATCTCAAACTTTAACTCGCAAAAAAAAGAAATAGTTCAGCTCTCTTCTGGCCAAGGAGAGCAGAGGAAATTCTTCCACTGAGAAAATATGACAACGTCATGTCTGTCTCTCCATCCGCAAGAATGCAAAGTCTGCTGTCAGTAGGGCTGCAGACATGCACGCAAACACACACACACACACACACACACACACACACACACACACACACACACACACACACACACACACACACACAC
>JAPMOB010198000.1:0-10090 GCA_029875015.1 Lepomis gibbosus
GTGTGTGTGTGTGTGTGTGTGTGTGTGTGTGTGTGTGTGTGTGCGTGCGTGCGTGTGTGTGTGTGTGTGTGTGTGTGTGTCTTGGTATGTTTAACACAATATTTGACAGCTAAATCTATTCTGGACTGTTAAAAAGGCTTGGAGGCTGCATCTGATGACTCTTGACTAAGAAATTTCTTTTCCTATAATTAGTAATTATATGTTAATTAGTAAAAAATAATTATTAAATTCATCAATGATTAATAAATTCAATTATTATTGTCTATTATATATATATATATATGTATAATTTCCATTAAATACCAAATGGTCAACTAATTTGTAGTTGCATCTCCTCAACAATATGCTTCCAGTGTAGGAAAATGTGGTAGCACTTTATAATAGCTATACACTATGAAGCGTTAGTTAGTCATTAAAACATTGTTCATACAGTAATACACATTAGTAAGTCATTTATAAGCATGGTTATGCATGTATATTATGTATGTATTCTATTAGCTCATCTGTAATGTATTATTTTAATGGCAAATCATTTGAGTTGTTAATGGTCATAAGATCATTTGGAAAGTATGAAAAATGTATTACATGACTGCCTATTTTTTATGCTGTCCTAAGAAATAATATAAGCAATCTCAGTAGAACCTGAGAGACCATTGCTCCATAAACTGTTGAATGAACCATCTGCAATTCAACACTTTCTCACTCTCAAGTCGTCACTTGGACTAATGTTCAAGACCCCTTGATGTCACTTTATACCACACTTGTTAGCCCCTTAGCATCATGGTTCAACATACTGGGGGAAGACCTGTAGCGTAGTTTTTGAATGCTAAAGGCAGGTGTAGAATATTTAACACCAGTGTAGCAGTTCTGCTAACTTGCCAACCTAGGTTCTGAGGAGTAGTGTAGGGGTAAGAAATAGAACAGTGGGTAGGTTTACAGTGCCTTTAAAACTCTCATGGTGCACCAACCATATTTGAAACAATCCCCAAAATAACAAGAGTTCTGTCATAAAAAATAAAATTTTTGGTATTGTCCAATGTGTCCAATGTCTTTCAGTTATTTGTATCTCTACCCAGGCAGGGCGATGAATGTGTGGTAGATCTTTCTTATCTGATAGCGTGCTGTAATCTGATGTGTCAGTCCTGTTGAATGAGATACACAGCAGCTGGCCACACCGGGGTCCGATCTCATCATACAGGGTGCATCATCTCTGGGACTGGCTTGCCATCTGCATCCAGCGAAGAGTTAACCTCTATACTACAATACAGGCTCTCAAAAACCAGTCTGCACATATAATACAGAGTAAATCAGATAAATCAACACAGTCAATATTGTTAATTAAAAGCTCATCCTGTTTGTCAAAACTCAGTATCATCACCCTGTTGTCTAGGGATTGTTCTTAAATTTTACAGTGTTAAACCAATGACATATACTGTACCTTATCAGCAAGACATCACTACAGTAAACTGATTCAATTTCTCCATCTATCAACATTACAATACATTAAATTTTAACCAAAAATACTGAACAGAGTTTACGCATTCTAGGCAAGGGACTTACCTTTAACATGTTTTATCATAAACACTGTAAATAAAAATATCTGTTGAACAGTTCACAACATAATTTTCACAACATCCTCCAACTACTTTTAACCTAGGCTATAGTACATGGTTTTAACCCACCCATTTAAGCTAGCATCCCACTACACTTTTAGCTCTCCCCTAAAGCTTACAAATGTTACTCACCATCAGTAGCGGTCTGTCTGGAGTACCGGTGTTCTGACGATCTATGCTGCCTTGTCTATGTTATGCTTCATTTAAGATATGAGGGGTAGCATATTCTGATAGACTAATAATGATTTTTTTTTTTTTATGTTAGTGACGATCAGCCACTTTCTCGCCGGCATTCTGCACAGATTTATGGGCGTGGAAACAAACCACGCTTGTGGGTCATACGCATGCGCAGAACCCCTAAGTAGCACATCTTGATGGGTAGCATAAATCAACAGAACACCGGGACAATTCCCAGTGGGCCGCCTTCCCTAGCCTGTACTTTTTACTAACATAAAAGAAACTCGGTAGAAGGCTGAGTGACATTAGCTAATTTTATTTAGTGCCTGTCATTGGTTGCAAATAGTAGCTTACACATATTATAAGACCAATCAATCCTCTCAAATTCATATTTTGTGTAGGAGAATGTATCTTTAGTGATTTGCTTGATATGATGCCCATAGACAAGATTCCGGCCACTTCACCTCTTACTAGACTATACACAGAAACTTATCAACAGTGTGGTGTAAGAGGCAGTGTGCTAAATCTAGCTCAATCAGTGTCACTTTTCGTGAACCGACCAATCACAGCCTGGATGGGGCGGGACATTTAAGGTGATAGATAGGTGTCATTTACACTGAGGACGCTGAGGACAGGTTAGAATCAGAATGTTTCCATCACTTTTTGAAAACTCTTGTTAAAAATGTTCTGAAAAACAACTTGCAACGAGAAATGTTAAATAATAAATGAAACTGTGCTTACAATTGTATAAGTAAGCACATCGTGAGCATTGTACAATCTAGTGTCAAAAATTCCTCATATGTGTAGGCCTACACATACCTGTCAAAGCTGATTATGATTCTGATTCTGAAACAATGCACAATAAGAAAACATGCACTGCAACGGAAACAAATGCATTGTCCAAAAGGTGATAACTGCATTACATTCCTTTCAACATGTATAACTATGTTTATAAATGACTTAATGATGTATATTAACGTAAGAACAATGCTATATAAATGATGAATTCAGTATTTACTGATACTTAACTAATGCTTCATAGTGTGTAGGTATTACGCTACCGAAAAGTTTTTTGTCTTACTTTCTATGCACAGAGCATGTGTTTGCATTTAAAACATTTTGCTCATTTCACAAACTTTCAGGCTGGATAAGAAGACAAGTAAATCTAAACAGCAAGCTGTAATCCCAGTAAACAGTACCAGGTATTTTGGTGAAATCTCTTTTTACTAAACTCGCATTTCATCACTGTTTTAAGATGTCCTTAAATACTGTGTAATGAGTTATCATCATTGGATTGCACTGTTGCCAAGCACACACAACTTCAAAATTCTGGTGTGCTTTTCCAGAGATGCTTATAATCAACTGAGCCCTGATTTTCCAAAATTGAATTGCTGCTGCTGCCATTCACTGTTTGGCAAGCAGTGTCCCCAACTGTTCAACTTTTAGAGCTCATGTTGCCTTTTTTGTGAATTTGTCTTCAGACATACCACAAAGACTCCAAATGTGTTTAAGAAAGTTATATCTCACCTAGTTATCCTTGGTGAAATAGGGAGCACAAATACATGAGCAGGGACTTAAGTCAGGCTCATTAGGCAGCACAAAATCAAGGTGTTTCCAATGTTTAATAAATCCTTTTGGAGGAAATGTTAAGTTTAATTCTGCACTTGGCAGCCAGACAGACCACTTCTGTTAGTTACTTGCTGTTCAGTAGGAGATAAACAGTCAGGCTGGAGGACATGAGCAGGTGCTGCAGCCTAACATTACATCCCCTAGCAGCAGCCATCCCCTTCCATGCCCCCTACACCTCCACAGCATGAAGTACAGTCCTCAAGAGATTGATGTCATCTCCCAAGTAAAAGTAAAAGCCTTGCTGAAGAAATCATGTTAGGTTTTGAGGCTTGATCAGAAGTGCACAGCCTTCACAGTACACTAAAAATATGACTTTTCATTCAGTCAAATTCAAGCGTTTCTGAAATATGAATCCACGCAGGTAAGCAGGTATGTGGGTTGACAGGCAAGCAGGTAGGTGCTTATTATATTCCCGAGACAGCAACTGAAGCTGGATTTTTATATTTCAGTTTTAACATTTTTGCGTCGAAGCAATTTATTTATTGATTGCTGTCACGATATATAGAGAATTACGACAAATACATAAGAAATGCTTCTGAAATAAATTATCTACTGTAGTTTTAAGGGAGACTAGCCACTCTTTTATAATCAACTAATAACTTTCATCATGTCTAGTTGTATTTGTATCATTTACACATTTACATTTGTAGTAATATATTTTGTATTATGTTGCTAAATGCAATAGAACATGAAACATATAAATTTGTAAGTTGGTTCTGTTTCTTTATATTGCATGGGCATGCAAAGGTAAATCTAGTGCAGACTTAACTGCAGCATGAGGAAAAACTATGATTTTAAACAACCCTAATGCTGTGTCCTCTCAAGAAATATTTACAATTACAGAATTTCACATCATATAATATTGAAAGAATACATTTTATATTCACTCTGTTGTTGTGCATGCCAGACAACAGGGAAAACTATGGAGAACATAAGATGTGATGCTTCCCTCATTGAACAGATTTGTGTCCCATATGTCTAGGGCAACAAAAGAGAGGCCTCCTGAGAGGCAACCAGAACTTTCAGCAGTGATACAGGAAACATACAAGATGTTGAGATCTTAAACATCTAAAGGAATAGGCTCAATTCCAAAAAAGAGCTTGAGAGTTGCAGGAATGAAGTAAACAAGAAAGAAAACCCTTTTGGCTGGGAACGGAGGTGAGAGGTGTGCTGTGGGAGCAGATAGAATGCTTAAAGCTTAGAGCCTGGACAGTGATATTCAATTATAGATTTTCTAATTTACTAAAGACAGGAATGCATGGGGAAAGCCGAGGAAGAGAGTTTATTTATTTGGAAGCATAAAGAAAAGGGAGTGAGACCTTTATTTGACGAGTAGTAGACACACGAGTTGAGGGGAAGGATGAGAGACCTTTAATTAGACAAGAACGAGAGTGAGGGGTTGTGAAGTCTAATTAGGTTTGTTAGAAAAAAATGGGTTTGAAAGTGAGATCAGTCAACTGAATGAGATACTTCATTATAGCTGAAAGAAAGTCAGAGATGGACAGTGTTTTAGGTTTTTTTTTAAATCACTATGGGCGACATTTTATATAACAAGTGATTAGTTCCTTTGTCTGTTTCATTAGCGAATGAATTTCCTGTCAATTTAATTTTTATGATACTGAGCAGATCAAGCTCAGCGACCTTGTAAATTGACAGTTTCATTGGGCACAAGCAGGTACATTCCTGCCTGCACCCATTTGGTAATTTACTGGCTGTCTATGACACTGCTTAACAAAATGCGAGGGAGTGCTCACTAAAGGGAAATGTCAATACAAATCTGGCATTTTGGCACAGAATATTAGCCTGTCCACTGCTTTCAAATGTCTTCACACAATAACTGCCGTTGTGTGCTTTTTTAAAGAGCAACCGAAAATCACCAAAAAACCCTCACTACTTTCTCAACAAATTCCCCAAATAGTAGCCAAATGTACTTGATCCATCAAAACTTGCTTGATTTGTAAACTGTTAACTGTTGTCTCCATGATTCTAATGATGTTCAATATAATATGTGTAATATGGAATATAATATGTGGATCCCATTTAGAAAAAAATAAAAACATTATTTATTAATGCATAGACACAATTCGTGTGAAAGTCTTATTTGCAAATCACCTATAAATCTTATAGGTGAGACTTTCTGTACTTTAAAGCTGATGACATGCACATTTCTAGCCACATGATGATTAAAAATCCAATATTCACCCTCCTTTTATGCACTATTTCCTAACTCCTGAGGGAAATATCTGGTTTTTACCTTCTAAATGCTCCACTGTGTTCAACAGCTAGTCGCCAACTTATATCTGTCTCTTGTTTGGTGCTACTCTACAGTGGGTTTTTAGAGCGTTTTCACTGAAAGCAGCTTGTGGACAAAAATGTAACTATGAGAGCAGTGAGAGCAAAAACAGTAAAGTAGCAGACCAGAAAATCAAACCAATAAGGTGAAAGATGATTAAAAGCTCCTTAGAGGTGAAGGGAACAGCAGTCATTTCATCTATTAATACAAAAATAGTGGGTAACACTTTTGATTACAGCCCACACGTAGCATGGCAGCTGAGATTGTCTTCCATGGAGCTACTGTAAAGGGATGCTTTAGAGATATTTTGTGTAGCTACTGCCTGTTGGCATTAAATCTGCTTGGGCTTGGCTGCAAGTTTAAATAGTTTGAAGTTAGTTTAGAAGAGACATGCTGAGTTTGAAAGTTATGAAATGACCCATTGCTTGTCATATCATATTTTTATTTTAATATTGTGCAATTAAAAAAAATAAATGGCTCTCTATAATATCTCTATTCTCTGACTCTCTATTCATATCCTTTACAATTGATGACAGTTCTGCCGTAACAGGACATAAAATGGATCATCTTCTACAACTGCCTCATCATAAACGAGCTTTTCTACTTACTGTGGTCCATAACAATGAACAGCACTCTGTTTGCAAGAGTGGAACCTGATATGGAGAGGACAGTGGCACAAATGTGCCCCATAGTTATTTGGGAACTATGCAGTTAGCCTGTCAGGGACCAAGCAGTAAAGGCAGGGACACAAGGTCAAGGATTTGTAAAGTTTAGGCTTTATTCAGCCAACATATAAAATAACATTTCAAATCATATTACACAAAAAAAGGTAACAACAAAATTAGTCAAAGGGGTCTTAACCAAACTGAGGTCAACATAACAAAACCACAATATAAGTCTGAATATAACAAACTCGAACTCCTGAATGACACAAAATTAGGGGTATATATACACACAGGCTAGCCTACACAAAACAGAAAGGGGAGAAAACTTAACTTACTACTATTAAAAAGACCCGAAATAAACCCAACAACCAACCATAAGAAAATACTAAACAAACAAAAACTACTGAAACCCAATATTAATCTAACAAACAAAATATTCACATGCTGCTGTGATATTAAGAATTTTGTAGTCCCTCTGCCCACTGCCAGGAGTTGGGTCCTTCCATTCCTGTGGTGGAGTATAAAAGGCAGTCTCAAACTCCAGCACCCCCTTTGGCAGATAACTCGGCAGCAGCAGCATGTGGAGAAACAAAGTACAGGTATAAGTCACTAAACAATTCTTCTCAAATGAATACTATTAACCAAAATGCATGCACTCAGATTGCAAATTAGCATAATTTGTGAAAAGAATAAATATATCTAAATAAAATGTTTTTGTGGTTTACTTGTAAAGAAAAATAAAGCCATAACCGTCACTTTAGGCATACTTTACCCTGTAATAACAGCATAGGTACTGGTTAGTTAAAAAACACATATAGTAAAGTAAAAAAAGTTCCCACCTTCTTACCCCCTTATTCCCTAACCGGTGTTAGTATTGGTATAGGTGTGTACTGTACTGCTACACCTTCAACACAAAAAAAGGCACTGTACTGAATAAAATTAAGATGTATGTTTCAGGCCGTAAAATAATGTATTTCCAAAGATTTATTGTAGCTGACTAATGTTCAGCTGAACATGAACTGTTTCATGTGAAAGAACACTACTGAGAACGGGGCTACTTAAAACATAGAACGTAGATGAGTATGGATATATTAAACCCACAATTTTCTCAAACCAATCTTGAAGCAGGAAATGCCTAACTATCACAGAGAGAATATGCCAAAGTGCCCTCCTCACATGGGAATCTCTCTCAAATTGAGTCAATAGTTTTGAGGGAGTCCAGTAGAATTAGTTAATGATTTTAAAGTGAATGAATTTAGTCCTCCACTCCCTTGAAACCATTTTGTAATTCAAATAAGCTGGACTAATCATTATCTGTAAATGAAACATTGAAATGTTTCCCCATAGTGATTTTAAAGTAGTAGGTTTAATAAACTTGCTTACTAAAAGAGAGCAATATCTAGGTATCGGTTGATCAATATTTTTTTTTCTCATAAAGGAGCGACATTCACCCCTAATGTATAGGAGACTGTCAATTTGGAGTTCTCCATCTCTGATTAACCATCAGTTTGTATTCTTAAGTTCTCAAAGGGCCTCAAGGTATATAAAGATCTCTATATGTTTTTCACCAGAGACATCAACCCCATCTCCAGTCAATATAAAAGCTACTACTTACTCTGCATTTACAAAGCTGACTCATCCTGCCGTGACCCTACACTACTCCCATGGCTCCATTCAATATTGTGCAAGGGTGTCCCACTCAACCTCATTTAACACACACACACAATATGTTCTTGGTTTCTTTTCTCTTTATATTATTCCTCGTTTTTACTTACTACTAACACCATCCAACGTACAAACTTCATTAAAAATATTTCAGCTTACTTAAAAACGGTATCTTACTTAGTTTTAGTGTTTGTATTGTCCATGCTTTCCAAAACATTTAATGTTTATCGGAATCTTCCCCCATTCAAATGAATGGACCAAATGTTCAGAGTTAAAGTGGGTGACATCGCACGCAGAGTGGGGTTAAGCTGTTAAACTGCTTCAACTTCCTCTTACTCCCACAGTTTTCACTCTTCATACATAGTCTTTTCATCCAAATCTGGAACAATCTCCTCTTTTACACACTGTAACTATCTAGGCAAACTTACTCACACATTATGCACATTATAACCTTTAATTGCAGTTGGGGACACGCGGCTGATTGAGATTTGCTAGTTAAATTGCTTCTTTGATCCCTGTGGCGTTTACCAACCACTGGATTAACACCGCTCCGAAAACCCTGCATCTCACAGCAGTTTCAAGGCAGCCCAACGTTGGTGTTATTTACAGACATTTAAACATTTTTAACTGTAACTACTCCACCAATTCCGTTCATTGCTAATACAAATTGTTTAATCATTTATTGCTTTGAGTAATGAGCTGGAGTTTGAGGCCTGCTTCACATAAGTGAGATGAACCTATTACTTGACCAGTCTGAGCCAGGAGTTGCTCGGCATGTTAACTGCAGTTGGTGGATTTTTAACTGACGTGGCACACACACGCACACACACAAATCAAGCCATGGGTCTTTGAACAGTGACCTAATTTTAGGAATTCACACACACATACAGTATATCATAATGTTTAGTGACAACTGCTTTAACTTTTTTTTGTCCACATACAGTTTGGGAGAAGCTTCATTCTGTGTGTGTCATAGTCACACGATTTTATATATATATATACAAACATATATATATATATGTGTGTGTGTGAGTGTGTGTTTGATATACAGAAATAAACAAGAGCTTAATGGAGGGTATGGACTACAGTGTTTTGTTTTGTTTATTTTTTTTAATAAAAGCACCACGATGTAAGAGAGCTTACAGTAGGCTTCATGAGAACCCAATACTTTCAAAATAAAATCTCAATAGTATTTTTCTTCACACACACACACACACACACACACACAGAAGTTAACACCCTCTAGTACATGGCAGTGCTTATAGCCTATAGTGCTTAGCACTCGGAACCAGCACTCGGGTGGTTGATCCTTATTCCAACTAAGACAATTTAAAAGACACCATAACTCCTTCTCCGTACACTTCATATAAGTTCTTACACTATAAGTCTCATTTCAACACCTTTCATTGCTCACACTATATTTTGCCCGCTTTATCCCTTTCCATTTTTTCCCAACTCGTCAAACTCCTTCAGCTTCATACAAAATTAAGCCAGCAATGCAGTTTAACTCCCAGCCATTTATCAAGCAATGCTGTTCAGCTCCCAGCTATACATGAAGCAATATAGTCCAGCTTCCAGCTTTTCAAGCAGTGCAATTTAGCTCAGCGTCAGCTTTTCAGCAGCCAGCAACCCCACCGCAATTTCTTCAGATATTAAATTCTCTAGTCTCTCTCTCTCTCTCTGTCTCTCTCTCTCTCTCTCTAGGATATATGACCAAAACACAATGTTTCCAGTGCATTAAATAAGTCTAAACCCAATTAATAAAATCGGGCAGAAAAGGCTGCAGCACTGCACATCTACTGCAATGTCCTTGAAACCAGTCGTAAACCACTGACTGCAGCACCAGAAATAAATTTCTGATCATCAGACCAGAAGTAAACAGCTGACTACACAAGTGGAAACAAACAAGCAGCAATGAGACCAGAAATAAATGACTGACCCACAGAGCTGGAACTAAACTGGTGATCACAGGAGAGTAGATAGATGACCAATTATCAAGCGGTGAACAGGCAAATCTCCAAGGGTCTGACATCCGTGAGCTGTGCGCG
>JAPMOB010198001.1:0-52988 GCA_029875015.1 Lepomis gibbosus
GTGTTACAACCATGTCCTAAAAGATGGCCGCCGCTACCCAAAATGCACTGCGTCATGACGTAGTTGCCCATTCTCTATAAAACATTTAATATCATTCCATATCAATAATTATGATGACAATAATCAAATCAATATTTCTTTCAAGTTTGAAGGTTGATTTTTGCACCTGAGTGAAAGTTGAAAAATCTTTTAGGAGAAAAGTTAAGATGTAATTTGTTAGTAATTCTAATTAATTATATAAAACAATTTATTGAACATTTATTATATTGTTAGGAAAATTATATTGCGATAATTATCCTTATCGTTTTATTACCTAGCCCAAGCCTAATCCAAAAACTGTTTACAACACATCTTTCCCTTTGGAGGATGTGTTACTTATTACAGTGTTTCTCACACATTGATTTATTTGTGGTGGCCCGCCACATCATGAACGCTGACCGCAACATTTTGGTTCTCCATTTTATTTATATTTTACTATTTAAAATGGGTAAAATTGTATTTCAGTCCAGAGCTGCGTGCAACGCATATATGCGCTCAGCATCTCTTACACAGTCTCTCTCTCTCTCTCGCCCCCCCCTAAACACAGTGACAACAGACCAGAGTGTGGATTGAATGCTTACTATCATGAACACCATTTCACAAATTTGCCCAACACAATGCAGTCAATGTCAAAAAAGTTAAAAAAGTTATTAACAAGTAGCCTAGCTTATGACAGCTATGTTAATGCTAAAAAAGTATTAGTTGACATCAACTGCCCCCCCCCCTCCCTGTGACTACTACAATAGTCATTCAGTCATGCAGTTTATTCCTCTCAGCATTGTAAACATGGAAGTGTGTGTTTAAGCATGCTCAGTGACATCTGACCAACACAAAGCAACAGCGCGGAGTTACTTCAAATTAATTTTGAGAGAATGGGATTTGATATTGAGGTAATCTTGAAAACAACTTAAAGCTAAGGTAGAGAAATAAGGTAAAGGGATGGGTAAAGATATAGCTGACATCACTGAAACATGGTCACAGCCCATTTAAAGCTCCCTCTGGGAGTAGCCATAATAAGAAGTGATGACTGATAAGACTCAAGGATAGTACATACAGTACTTCTGCTGTAGTCAGCAAAATAATGGGACTAATGGCAAAAAGAGGAGTTGTTAAATTGCCAGACTGCTTATGTGAGTAGTTAACCAGTTTGTCACAAAAATGATTAAGAGGTTAATAAAATTTTACATTTCTAGTGTAGGATTACTGTCTAAGATGGCACTGCACAAAAAAAGGCTGCCTACGATTGCATGTGTCCTTTAGGGCAATACTTTGACATGATTAGCTGATAAAGAGTTCAATAGGTTACTTTGTGCTAACAGTCATGTCACTTTTAGCTAAAGCAGTTTGCTCAATTAACAAGCGCATTTGTATGACATGCGTGACTCAAACATACAACCTGAAAAAGTTTGAGGTAGATGCTTCAATTTGGCCACTGTTGCAACACATGCATATCTTATTATAAAGTACATAATTTCTGTTTACACTTTGGTTTAAGTGGCTAAAAGTGTTGCAGGACGTTTATGTACATAACAAACTCAGGAAACCCATACAAACTTGTAAAATTCTGTAGACTGTGACAGATTTATTCAAATAAAATAAGATTAACTTTGCTTATTCTTAAAGGGTAGGCTATACATATAAAAAGGGAAGTAAGTATGAGACTATCTCTTTGTAACGAGAAAGATTTCCCATCAGGTTGGAAGCTTTGGATGTTTGAGGTTTTCCAGCTTATTGTACCATTTTAGTCAGAATAAGAGTTTGCTACACATTTTATCTGATTAACTGAGAAATTGCTATAAGCCCGCAGTTAGCAGGCTGGACAATAAAACAATAATTATTGCAATATTTTTTTTCAACAAAATATAACAAAAGTTCAATAAATGTTTGATTTTATTTACTTGAATCATACACAAATTAGGATTTAAGACGTTTATTTTGTTTAAGATGAGGGGCTGAAGATTTTACTTAATTTTACTCATGTATATTTGCTGACAAAGTTCTACCTAAGATCTGTCAAGTGATCCACTGTTTGGCATCAAGTGTTGACCATGAAGAAGAGTTTAAACCACAATTAACCATCAGGTTTCTTTAACTGTCACTCAGGAGCAAAAATCAGCCTTTAAACTTGAAAGAAATAACGAATTGATCAGATATAAGAAAACTATCTACACACTTTACAAAGCAAGTAACGTTGGTAAACTATAACAATAATCCTTAATCACCAGTATTTCCCAGCACTTAATTACCCTGTCAAGGTCTATTGAATGCTGACACACCTACATGTGGCTCTACAATATCAGTGTACATCCAATGATTGGTACATTTTTCCATGTAAGGCTGTATCTAACTTATCTTGTACCAAGCATGAACAGTCATAGCATTATAATGTTCACAGGAAAATCAAAACACTGCTAGCAAAAACTGTCAGGAATGATAACGGTAACGTTACTTGCCTGTCACGTACTGCTTGCCCCGGTGGTTAAATTAAGGATCACGCCTTAAGTTAGCACTGGCTAATACCATATAGTCTGTATAAAACACTGTACGACATCGGTACGCAGGTCAACTTGAAGCCAGCTGGCTCACATGACGTACGGCGTGGCACAGGCGGGTTGCAGCGTGATGGTGGCAGCTTTTAACAATGAACCCCGAGATACTTTGCAATGTACTCAGTAACTTGTACTACTTTACTGTAAATACACATGGCTCATTTCTGCAGCTCCATGGCCCCAGAATACAAATGCACAAATAGACTATATGCATTGGTGCGGCATGGCTAGCTTAAAAATGCTAAATAACAACTAGCTAGCATGCGCCTTGTGTCCAACCAATGACTGGGCTCATCGTTTGGCACACGTTCTCCTGACTGCGGCCGGGGACGTAAATTAACGTCAAGCTAGCTGCGCGGTGAACTCAAAGTTGGAAGCAGCTCATTCCACGTCTATACTTGAGAAAATAAAATTAAACAATCTGTCCTGCTGCCACTAACAGAGGCAGCAGATGCATCAACGCTAGCTGACAGGAGCCTAAACCTTGATGTTAGTGTGCACTCAACCAAGCGGCACAACGGCAGCGTGAGCTGAGTTCACTGTAACGTTACAAGCTAGCTTGCTAAACTAACAAAACAAACGTAACGTTAGCTGTAAGTGATAACCGTATTTGGAAAGGAGGATGGAGTCGGGTAATTGGATTGTTAAGTTGCTCATGGGTGCCAACATCTCCCACAGACATTAAATACTCAACTGACCTGTGTCTCCTGCTAACGGTATGCTATGCTAATTTAGTCAGCCAGCTAACGCTAGCAGTCAAGTGTCAGTTACTACTCTGGGCTTACCTGCAAATTATTCACTTGGGAGCGGGTAAACTTCGCTGCTTTCTGGCATCTATGGGCGTGAAATAACCCTGTTACGTGGCTCTTCTTACTTCGTCCGTTTCCTGAAACGCAATAAAAATGACTAGAGGAAACGTTATCGCGATTTGCAAGAGCGCTATTGTTTGTCGGTTAAAGCACCACATTTCCTCACAGCCCATCTGAAGGTAACGTTAGCATGTCCTACATCCGGTCCGGCCCCACATTCATTATCACAGAAAAAATTAAAATTATAGTTTTTTTTTAGCAACGGGTCTCTGCAGCCTCACGTGTGCCGATCCAAGTACTACAAGTAAAAGTAGAAGAACATTTACTGATATAGGTATTTTTTTCGTACATTACTGATTGTCTTGACCAGTCTGCCTCTGATCATACCACGTGCTCTTGCTTTTATTGCAACTATTAGAACTTTATCTATTATTTAAATTACATTTTGGAATGGGAAATATACATTTGTCTCAGAATGGGAAAATTGAACCCTAGTATTCAAAACATGTACCCTACAAATCGCATTTAATCCAGAAGTACGATTCTTTGTGAAACATGACATATGGATCAACACATAGCAGGACCGTCTTCACCTAAATCTCAACCTTACACACCCTGAGTAGGTGTGCATGTTTGATCAACTTTAGCCCTCTGCTGGTGTTTCTGCATAGCTGCAGCATAAATTGGAAGTGAGACAGGCTGGGGGGGGGGATTAGTAAACCTGTTGTACACATAAACCCAGTGACCTTCTGTGTGAAAAATCTGGTATGTCTGTTCATCAACGAAACCTGGTATTTCTCATTCAAGTTACCTTGTAGATAGAGCCCACAAATAGATATGTCAACCTATCTTTGCTAACTGTATTCAGTTTACAGTTGGTCTGACATACTGGTGTGTCTGGTTATTTGGGTTAATGCTGGCTATACATGGTGTGGATTAGTGTTGGCAAAACAGAGCTGTCACCTGGCCGTAATCACACAATATAGTAGGTAGCTGGCAGCTGACTTGTTTGCCTTTCTTCTTTATTTCCTCTTTTGTACTCCTGGCACTTTTTCTCCCTTTGTCCTGCTTGCAATACAAGAATAAGATCAAATGCAATTAAATATTTTAACAATTATTCTGAAGGACAATTTAGTGATAACTGAAGTTTATAGTTTAAATTGTACCTACTTGTTTGCATGAATTAGCTTCACTTTACGTCTCTGTATTCACTGTAAATCTAGACAAATAAAGTTTTTTAAAATCTTTTTTATTCCCTCTCAACATTTCCCCTTTTCCAACTGAACTGATCTGAGGCTTATCAGTCTGTATCTAAAATAAAAAAGGGTTTCAGTAAAAAGACATCTCACGCTTGGGAGTCTCATCATGCAACCTAGCAATAAGTAAATAATAAAATCCATACACAGTTTCAGTAAAATAATTATAATTTATTATTTCTGTTCTTGATCTATATCAGAGCAATAGCTCAAGGATGGGCACTTGACTTTTCTAACATTTGTGTGAGGATCAACTATTACATTGGTACACTAGATTCATAACCAATGTTTTTCTTCCTACTCCTTTTAAGGCTATTATACAGCATGGTCTATCATACAGACTCTTTTGTTGAGATATGACAACAGTCAAAAATGTAAAACAATGATCATTAGTAAATGTACTAAAGATTATCTGTGCAAATACCTCAATTTGAGATGTTTAAGACATGGAGCTAACATTTTATAATCTGCTAGTTCAATGCACAATTAAAAAAATCATTTTCAGAAAATTGATTACAAGAACAATGTAAGACATCAACTATTATCATGATTATCACATATCACAAGATATAATTTGTTCTAAGCAAAACCAATTGGCGAAATGAAACCATATAGACTACATTTTAATTTCCTAAGATGTTTGACATTTTGTGGGAGTTTTAATGTACATCTTAGCACTTAATGCATCTTAAGGTGGTACCTTACTTAAAGGCAGAATGAGTAGGATTTTCATCACTTATGACCCATTAGAAGTGTGTGGTGGTGTATGTCTGAGATATCTGCAGAGTCCGTGCCCCCTGCCTTATGTTATTGTGTTCAGAACATTTATGAGTGTCAACCTTTGGGTAGTGGGTGTGTAGCCCTCAGCCACCAACAGCACGCACGGTATGACTTGCTTTATGTTGGACAGGTGGGTGCCTGAGGTTAACTTAGCTAGCTTGCTTAAGTATCGTCTTTTCCATGTACAGGTCCAACTTTGAATGTTGTGGTTAGAAATTGCAGTCGACAAATCCTACTCATTCTGCTTTTAAAGTGCATGATAAAACACCAAAGTGCATTATAAGCACACTGCATGCATTCATACCTTTTTATTATATTCATTTCAGAAAACACCCAAGGTAATAAAATGCCTTGTGAATCTGAAACACATCATGTTTTGATATATTAATGACTAAGTACATGGGACTAGTCCTTACTTACGATCACAGCCAAAACAAGTAGAGGCATGGTCAAGCATGCATCACTAGTTTTGTATATTTTCTATTCAGTTAAATTGAGAAGAGTTGCTTTACAGCAAGAAATTATTTTCACAATGTAATGAGGATTCAAGTACAGTTACACTATATTAAAAACTAAACAGTTGGCTACTGTCCTTTTTTGTTTTGAAGGGCAGATGCTTTACAATGGCATATTAGGGCCATTGTAGATAAAACATTCAAAAATTAAAGAGCTGGGGGTGGGGGTAATATTCAGAGAAAAACTTTTCTGAGATTAAAGTGGTAAATCTACAAGAAATAATTTGGGAAAATTAGGCAAATTTAGCCACATCTCATTGTAATACTGTTTGGTGTAAGCAGAAGTATGTATAAAGCATACCCTGCTTTTAAAAGAGTACAGAGATTTTAATAATATAAGCACATTTGAATTTCTTCAGTTGTTTTTTAGCAAATGTATGACTTTATAATCTCAGAATATTTTTTTTTTCCCGTAAATTTACCTCTTTAATCTCGCAGAAAACCTGTTTTTTCTCTCACAAATTTATGCCTTTAATGTTGACCCTTATACACCGTTGTAGATGATGTCTACAAAGGCCATGGCACAGACACATATGGCAGTGGTTCCAGTGGGTTTGTGAGCAGAATGTACATATAGCAAATCCTACTGACTCCTCTCATGAAAACATAATTCTCTCTCCCAGAGATTCTGTAAGGCAGAGACACGTGACAGTCTTTTATGTGAAAATCCTACATGTGTCTGGCGCACCGCCCAGATCTGAAGCTGATTTGTACCAGCGCGATGTGAATGTTCGTGAAAACGTTACGTTGTCTTCAGTGCGAGGACTTCTGTACAACCTTAGCCTCCACTACAATGGCAGGATTCTCGATGTCGGCTTTGCTCTGAACCATCCTCAGCTCCAGTTGTGCGGAACTGGGCCTTTTCCCAGGGCCGGCCATCTCTGAAATAGAGATGAGAAGAAGAGCAGTTTTTTGGACTGGTCCATGTAGCAGTCAGTTCTTGTCTCAGTGATAGCTAAGGCTGTTAATCCTAAACTAAAACCTAAACTAAGTTGTGTCTCAATAATGGTTTTATATTTGTTTTACAAGATAATGCCAGAGGCCCCTACATGATGCACACTACTGGTTGACGTATTACTATTGTGTCATGTGTAACTAAAGTATCAACAGGAACAGGGAGCAAACGGAATTCCTTTATTTCTAGTAAACAACTTCAGGTTAAGCAGAGAGACCGCATGACAAGCAGAAGTCAAACACAAAACCCTACCATTGGCATAAGTAATGGTCCTTTTAATGACATGGTGCATGACTGAAACAGTCTTTTCACAGGCAGTCTGTGGAAGACAGAAGGAAATTGGGAATTATTTATTAAGCCGTGTGGCAACATAATTAGTCCAGGTTCCATCAGCTTTTTGAGTGAAAAGTCAAAGGTGTGTTACTGGCCTTCAGGTCGTTGGGGTGATGGTGAGTCCAGGCTAGCAACAAGGCAGCAAACAGGTCTCCTGTGCCCACAAATGCAGCATCTACTTTGGGGATGTCCATGCAGATTTTCTGACTGGTGTTGGTCCCATCTGGGTTCACTACAGTGAGGACACACAGGGTGGTGATATCAACAAACTGCACTAAACAAGAGCATCAAATCACCAATAATCACAATTGTGTGGCCTTGCATGTATTGATGCAAACATTCTTCCACCAGAAATAAAAAATTAAGAGTTACATCTCAAAATGTCTTCTAAACATCAGTAAATATAAACGTTCTGTCCGAAGAAAGTTGGTCTGGCACTTTACCTATTTTTTGGCTCCCAAGAGCCACCAGGAACTGGTCCCCATGTTTTGAGGGCAGGTCTGTACTAGTGAGGACCACAGTCTCTGGACCCATTTTATGAAGTAAGTCCATCACCTGGAGAGTTGGAGGGGTCCCATTTGTTCAAGCTTTGTACATTTTGGTCTCAGGTACTAAATTAGATATAGCACAATGAGAAATACGTGCAGTACTCACCTCTAAAGCGTCTTCCTCCTTGTTGATTTTTCTTCCAGTTAATAACCTGCATAAAAAAGGGCAGCAGTCACAGATGTACCAATAAGAGGAAGACACATACGCTTTTCCCCCACCCACATAATAAACATACATTTATTTAACATTATCTCCCTATTAGCTACCAACGTTAAATTAGTCCCCTAATTCTTTTTGACAGGCTGTCTTCCATGGAACGTTGTACTGCACAAGTAATTTTGTTTCTGATGATTAGAAGTGCACTCACTCTGCTTCAAACTGGTTGGGGGTGAGGATGTCGGCCAAAGGCACTACTTTGTCCCTGTAGACTGGCAGCAGGTACTCTGGAACATACTGAAACAGACAGCAAAAACAACTAATTTATTCCACTTTTTTAAAACTAGGTTTCCACGCAGTTTTTAACCTCCTTGCAACTGACACCTCTTGTAGGTGAAAACTATTATTTGAATGAAAGATAGAAGATGTTTTTGCTACAGTTAGTTGTATAGACTAAATATTGTATACATTTTAATTAGGGTTAGTTCTTTGAAAGTTAATTTTTTGAATGGTGTGCAGGAAAAGTTCAATAGATCAAATCATCACGAGCTGTATAGGATAAGATCAAAGAGAATTAGATGCTTACCATAGCACCGTGGTCTCCCATAACAGGATCACAAACTGGAAAGCAAAAAGCAAAAAAACAAATTGGACTCATCAAGGGCTGTAATTAAATAATTATTATAAATGATTAAAAAATTAAAAATAAATGATTAATGATTATTATTGATTAGCCGATTAACTGTTTGGTCTATAACATGTCATCAATTTATTAATTTGATCAGGCCAGTTGAAACTCCACAGATATGCAGTTTACAATCACTTAATACAAAGAAAAGCAGCCAATTGTTAAAAATGAGAAACTACTACAGCCCCTTTTCCACCAAAGCATTTTGAGAGCCAGTTCGGAGCTGGTGCCTACCCACGAACCAGTTCTTTGTGTTTCAACAGCCAAAGAACCGGTTCTTGGCCAGCAGCACCAACTCTTTTCTGGACTAGAACCGTTCTTTAACAACGTACACAGTGACGTAATGACGTCGTTCGCTGGGCTCTCTAGTCAGAAGGTTCGCAAGTTGAACCAACTTTGAACCAGCACCAGTTCCGAACCAGTTCTTTTTTGGTGGAAAAGAGGTATATTAGAGAATCTTTGGTATTTTCCTTTGTAGCGATTGATCGAATAGTGCTTTTGTCCATCGACCATCCCATATTCATCCGCTAGCCAATAATCCAATTTGAAATGTGAATCTAACAGTGTACACTCACCATATACCAGGCTGGGATTGGCGTCCTTCAGCTCCTGAATAATATCAACCACTGTCTCCAGGAAGGACGTGTCCCTGCTGTACCCTTGGGAGATGAAAGTGTAATAACAATGAAGAGAAAATGTCCTACTGAGGCTGCTGTTGGAGAAGAATTCAATGTCTTCTGATATAGGGCAAATGTAGCTGCTCAAGGTCCATGCCACCATGTTGGGGCTTCCTCACCTCCACATTTCTTTACAAGGATACACTGCTCAGACTCACCTGTGAGGATGTAGTCATAGTGGTTCACTTTATTGAGCTTAATGCCCTCATACAGCACATTGAGTTCCTCTGCGGTCAGTACTTGTCCTTTCCAGTGGGCGTAGCCTAGGATTCAAGAGGGAGAGGGGAGATTCATTACAAGACAATCACTCTGAATTTGGAAAACAAAAATCAAGATGTTTTACAACACTTTGAGGATCCATGGGGAATCGCGATACTTTAGCACTACTTAAACCCAGGAAAACACTGTAATATTTTATTAGCCCCGCTGAGAATCAAAGTGTTTTCAACCTCTATCTTCCCATCCCCCCACCTCCCTCTCCCAGAGGTCCCTCTCCTCTCTGCGGTGTCCCGGGCCAAAAGGGGTCCACGCACTGACTGAATGGTTTGCCTGTTTCCTGGCTGGCAGCTTTCCCCTTTCTTTGTCTGGTTTCACCATTAACCTAGATTACACCCTCACAAGCTGGTTTGACTGCAAATGATTGGACACTCAAACACACTTTGGTATATTCTTCAGACTGAAACGCAAGAGTTCACACAGAGCCCAATCCTGACCCTGAGCCAGCGGAGGCACCTCCTGCAGTGAGGACTTAACAGAAAGCTTGAGGCCAAGTAGAGGCATGTGCTGTGGTTAGAGGAAAAGCTCTGAGAAATGCTTTCTCTGCAGTTTCTGAATATTAATTTTGTTTACACATACTCGAAGTAGGATTTGCAGTCTACACTAGTAAAGTCCATATGCTCAACACTGGCCAGTTTCCTCTTACAGAAGAGCAGATGATTATACTGTTTTAAAGTGTTTTGTGAAAATGTCTCCTGCTCCTGTGGTGAAAGCACATTCTTCACATGCTTTGGCACATGAATCCCCGATTATAATCCTATCCCTCTCTGCAGGTGGTTCAGCCAACCAAGTTTCTACTTAAGAAATAAAGTTTCATGTTGTTTTCCTTAATGGTGAAAAGACAGAGCAACCTTTTTACTGTACCACTGTGCAAAATGCAAAAAATCATTATCCCACATGCTTCATTATAGAGTTGTTGATGAATACATTTAAACAAAGACGATGAACAGGCCAGAGGACAAGATTTCTGGCTTTAATCATCCTGTAAAGGTGATCAGCAGGATTGTGCAACATTAAGAAAAATTGTGACATCAAGACCTCACATTTTTCTCCTAAAACATTTGTGGATTGTGAAATACTTGGTGATGAACGAATGAGTAATCAGCCAAACAAGGCTGGCATAAGCAGACTATAAATATCATTCTATCTAAAAAATATGCAATCTGGATTGTGTAGTTTTATTTCTTTTACATTCTCAATTTCATGGTATCTATTCAATTGTTGTGTTCAGTTGTCTCAACACGATACCTTAAAGCAAGACTATGTTAACTATTGAAGATTTCTTTCCCCCCCGCCCACTAATCAGGTCCCCTAATGACTAAAACAACTGACTGGAGAGAATCTTTGGGAAATGTAGGTGGGGACATCGAAGTACTTTATCATTTATACAACAGCTACAGAAGGTATTTTCCAAAGTTTTTTTTTGACATTTCTAGTATAAATTAACTAAATTATATGAATTTTGTCATATAGACCTTTATAGTAATTAGTATTATATGTATGTATGTATGTATAGTTGTTTTGTTAGTTGTTGTGTTACCCAGTAATTGGTAGATTTAATTCCTTACAAACTAAGTTTAAAGAAAGAAAATTACACTTCTGTTCATTAAAGCCCAGTGTCTATATTTGTTATGTGGATATTGCATATTTTACACTATTCTAATAAATGACTTTGCATCAACTTACTTTTAAAAATATTAAACACACATGCGCAACATTGACTCACTTTCCATTTTTAAATCCCACCTGAATATCCCATATGATCCCTATTTATCAGGTCACAGCAATCTTTGTTTCCAGTTGTTATGTACCCTGATTTTATGCATAGTAATTATAGCTGTTAATTTTATCGTTTTATTGCTGTGTACTGTTTTATTGTGTTTTGTGAGGTGACCTTGAGTGTTCAGAAAAGCGCCTAAAAATAAAATGCATTATTATTATTATTACTACAAGACAGTATTCACGCTAAGCAACACACTCCCACAGTTACACCCAATCTACATTTGGAGTTATCTGAGAAAGTCGATAAAGTGAACAGAGAGAAATGGTTCTTAGAAACAAACTTCAGAGTGCAGCTTTTTGCTCCCAGTCTGTGCCTTCACATTTTTGTAAGAACAAACACTCCCTGCTTGGCAAGCAGTGTTGCTAGCAGGCCGTAGCAGAGGCTCAGGCAAAGGCCACAACTCAGGCCATAATTTAATTACACATCTGACCGTGACACAATGGGGCCCTTTATAGATTTTAAAATAATGTTGCTAAACACCTGCGATCAGGCCTGATATTGCTGATAACACCCACACTCACGCCTGAAAGTAAAAGACTAGACACATGAACACAACGGCCAAGCATCTCTGAAGGTCGTCTCTTTAATCAGCACACAAACTTGGAGTGCCAAGTTTGCTAATACTAAAATCTATTCAATGTTGCACAGGAGACCTATATTTTATAACTAAATTCTTGCTGTTTAACAATACGTAGGCATAGACAGGTGTCGGTAACGTTATTGTTCACATACTTGCCTGTCTACTTTGCTTGCACCTGGAGGATTAACCCTAAATCCAATAGTGGGCAGACCAGAACTGGGTCATCCGTCACCGACACCGGATTATCTTTCTCAGACAACTTCTGAATTTGTACATCGTAAAAAAAACAAAATAGCAACACTCAAGCAGGTTATGATTTAATGAGTCATCATAATGATCTCGGTAAGTGCGGTCTAGCTCCAGGAGTTTTATTGTAAACATCCCACCTTAAATCTCCCTTTTTAAACTCTACTCCTGACCTTCTTCTTCTTTTAATGGCGGTTGGCAAACCAACTGCAAACTTCCACCACCTGGGCTGGTGTGTGGAACAGGAGATTGCTGCTGACCTGCTGGTTAGATCGACATACTAGCATTCATGTGCGGATCTGCATCTCGTGGATGCAGATCTCGGATCTCGTAGGGATTAAGTGTCTTGCTCAGGGACACAATGGTGGATGTCACAGTGGGGAATTGAACCCGGGTCTCTCACACCAAAGGCAGGCGTCTTGTCCACCAATTTCACTATTGTTTTAATATTGATTAATGTTAAGGTGAAGATGGTGGTTCTTACCATAGGACCCACAAGAGAAGGATTGAGACAGGCTACATCGTTCATGTGATACGGAGTACTGCTCCTAGAACCAGCTCAGATACGCATGTATTTGTATTATTGCTTGAAATTATCACTAAACTTGTGTTGATTTGAACTTTATTGGAATGTGTGTCTCAGTGAAAATAATACGAGCTACACTGAAAGGACAACAGTTCACATTGATTGAGCTAAGAAGTGATTGAGATTGAAGTGTGAGAGTGAGGAGCCATAAGGCCTCTGGCCCGGTCTGAGGGATTTTCCTCCCGCATATACTTACAAGGCAAAGTACAATAACTTTGATGATTAACTCTGTACTTTACACCTTTGACCTCACATCTTAGCCACCCAATGGAGTCAGAGGAAATCATTTCCAAAGATGATGAAGATGTTTTGAAACCAGCACTGTCTTTTGGGATAAGAGGTCTTTTTGTGTGCCTGCTGGTAAAGCTGCAAACAAACTACCCCATGGATCAGAACTTCATTGTTTTGTCGCACTCCCACTCTATGTGCCACACCAACAAAAATTCATAGCTTAATATTTGAATAAAAAGATAAAAGGTTTGAGCTGTTAAAGATGGGGTGGCAATTTAGCAACAACATCACCTACCCCAGCTAAAAGAAAGTGGAAAAAGACTCAATGTACTTTGTGGAAGTAAATATTCTCTCTCATATGGGGGCAATTTAAAAACACTTAGCCAACCTGTGTGATTGGAGAACTGCACAGAGTTGATAGAGTCCACTTCAAAGCCCAGCACCTGAGAAAAAAATAATAATGAAGCAGCTGTTGAAACAGAGGACAAAGACTCTGTTTAGATAAGCTTGTGTTTCACTGTACTGTGGGAACAGTGTGGTGAATTACTCAATGGGGTTTTTTTTCTTTACAGACTCAGTTATATTTTATATATGTATATGTTTTAGAACATTTCATAGAACATCACTGTACATTTTGATACTGTTAGCCCATATAATGCTTTAGTTTCTGAATGCCTTCTCCTGCAGTTAAAACGGCTATTTCTGTGATCATTCTGTCAACTTTTTTGCTCTCTCTTCATTGTCATACAATGCAAATATTTCCAGTCAATTCCATCACACAGAGAAACACTGACATCAAACATGCTTTCAAAATAACGGATTTGTGGTAAGTCATTTGATTGATACGGAAATAAAAAGAAATCAATGGCTGCCTAGAGTAGGAAGTGCAATCCAAAAATCTTCACGTGTGCTCTCATGGCTTTCAGCTATAAAATTCATATTGCCTCTGCATGCAAAAGATGACATTTAAAGCAGTTTGCACTGCTTGCTACATGGGACCACAGTGTGTTAGTGTGAATAGAGTGGAAATAACTGGACAGTGAACTGTCAAATTTCCAATTGAAAAGTGGCTTTTGCGCTGTCATACTACAGCACATTGTTCACTGAGTTTGAGGATAGTTTGGCGTTTTAACTTTGCAGCCATTAGTGGTGAAATTTAAAACAACTGAGAAACGGCCTCAGATGTTTCGCCAAGACAGAACACATCCTTGATGTAACGTTAAGGTTAACGTTAAAAGAAAATCAGGATCTAATCTCACACATCAGGAAGTCATTTCCATATCTTTTCCTTCCCTGTTTTGTGCTGTTTTCTACGTCTTGTTGCCCGAGCTGAGGTTTTATGGAGCCAGATCTTACCTGCAGCGGGAATGTTGCCGACTTGTTCCCAACGTATCCCCTAACAACATGACTCTGAATGGACAACACACGACACTCCATTACCGCAATTACACTGACCGCGTTTAAAAGCACCGAACAAAGATAACAGACGTGAGGAGTCCTAGAGATGCATTAAAAATGCGTAGAGGCTCGGACACGCTGAAACTTAGCATGTGAGGACTAACTCCAACATTGAAGGGCAGATGCGGTGCAGGGTGCTGCTAGTTGACATCATAGACTGTATGACACGGACAGTTTTTATTCAGGCAGCTGTAAGGGCACCTAAACTGGTGCATTCATAGGTTCATGAGGGATGTGGGAAAAACAAACTTTCTGCCAGAAAAAAAACTTCACTTCATGTTTCTGTTAGTTAACGGATAGTTTCGCACATTTGAAATCTTAAAACAACAGTCAGGTGCCCATATGAAGATCGCAACAGGATGTGCTTGCTGTAATCATACCCCCTGTTTATATTGTGCACTAAGACATCCATTCTTAATATCCTTTCAATGTCAGTGATGGGGGATAAAATACCACGCGTACCTGAAGTTAATGTGAGGCTTCAGAGTTGCACAAGTGGACATCTTCTAAAGTTACATGTAACACAAAGAGATACCTGGCTATTTTGAAAAATTATCAGCCTGATCCTTTATTACAAGCTGGACCATTATGTTAGTGAGGAAAATCACTGTTATGTGAAACTGAATATTGCTTTCTGTTTTCAAGAGGTCACAGTGTTCTCAGGATGCATACAATGGCTATTCCTTTACACAACATTTAGACATTTCTTATCTGCTTCAGGATCTCCATTGTAAAACACACAGAAATAGGACATTATGGCGATAAAAAGAAGGTGGCTATGACTTTTAACTATGATAAATAAAGAAATATTATGGGATGGATTAAGCAAACAACAACAAAAAGTCAGATGACTTATGAGTTATGGGCTTTTCAACTCATCATGCAGTGATATCTGTAGGTGAAGGGCCACCAAATTGAATAATAGGCCTGTTCACATGTAAACTATGTGTTCAAGAGTGAGTTTGGCCGTTAAAATAGTCCACATCTGAAAGAATTTGATGATCAATTATGAGTGAATGGCATTGTGTCATACTTGACTTCTAACAAAATGTTGGTATTACAGCAATTATTACCCCACGTCAGACTTTTTTTATTTGTAGCCTAATTGTTTTATAAAACTGTTCACAATAGAATTGAGTTAACAACAATACTACTCCTACTACTAATAATAACAATAAAATCCAGGTACTGATTTAATTGTATTCAGTTTTGTATTCAGTATTGGGACAAATGTAAAAGACAACAACTTACTGTCATGTATTCTATAAACCACTAACCTTTGATCATAGTTTAGCAATTTGAATAACCCTTTATGATTCAAATTCAGATTAACTGCAGTAAGTGGTTTGGTTACCACTAGAGGGCACAAGACAGCAAAGATTTGATTTGTATCTGGCTAAATAAAATAAAAAAGCTAACACACAATACAGGGTGTAAAGCACAAACACAATAATCCAAGAGAGGTTACTTTTATATTCAAATTTTAGTGGCAGATCACAGAGAAGGATATAAAAATGGGGTCTGGTCAATGGAGTTAAAGTAAAGCTTCCTAGAGTCAAATAAGCCTCATGTATATGTTTGTGAGTCTGTCTATAAATGTAGCCTATGTTCATACACATGGTCACAGTATGTGCATAGCTGTGAGAAGTACATCACCAGCCTGTAGCACCCTGCATTATCACACCAGCACAGCAACCAAATTGAATCATCCCAGGCTTTAAACTGACAATCACAAACACTCAATTCACCTATCCAACTGAAGCAGGAAGACTTTATATAAACATGCCAACCCTTATGCTGCTCAGGCCTCAGTGAGATAGGTGAGATCAGGGGCAGTGAGTTTCAGAGGAGGACTCAAAAAGACCACAAAGCACACTGCCCCTGACACCTGGGTGAGCAGCACAGAGGCCGGATAGAGAACAGCCAGGTGGCTGAGCTGAAGGTTGAGCTTACGTTTTTGGTGTGCCCTTAACAATGATGTTCTTGAGAAATCACGTGTCAGTGCACAAATAGAATTTATTGTTAACACTGAATAAATCCTAAAGTAATGTGATATGGATAGGGTGATGTAAAGTAAATTTAATGGGAAAAAAGGGTTGCAAATATTGTGATCACATTTCAACTGTTTTACAAGCCCATGTTATCTTCATCATTAATCGTTCACAAGAAGCACACACACACACACACACACACACACACACACACACACGCAGACAAAACAACCTTCTTCTCTTTTCCAGTCCACGGCACAGCATTTTATCTCTGCAAGCTTGACCTGACTGACAGCAAAAGCAAAGAAAGTGAGCTGGGAAAACTAGAATACACTAAAATGTGTTAAAGTAAAAATTCTGTAATCATACAAATTTAATCCAAAGAAGCAGTGTAGTGTAGCCAACATGATACAGTCTACATAGAAATTTACTAGCTAGCCTACATATACTTAGTAAAAATGTACATAGCTAAGGGAGGTGCACATAAAAACTACCGCACAGAAAGATACACCTATGTTTCTATGTTACAATATTAGTAGGAAATTATAATGCTTTTTCCATCCGCTCTGCGCAGCCTGAACTCATCCGCTCAGCCGGGGACTGGTCCCGCCTCTGATGCTAAAGTCTGGCCGGGGAGGAGCCAGGCAGTCGCGGCACTGACACGTAAGAATCCTGGGTAAATTTTAAGGAGGAAGCTACATCTTTTTGTGAGTTGATTGTCGAAACGGCTGCCTAGCATCAGACTTGATGTATAGGTGACCTGTCCCGGACCAGAGGCCAGTTAGGACGCCTTTGAAGCGACGCGGGACTGTCCCGTAGAGGAGCTCACGCACAAGATGAGATTTCCTGCGTTTATTTCTGTCCTGCGGTCGCTCGGCCCGGTGATAATCGGTATTTCTTTAGGGTTCACGCTGAGTTTACTGAGTGTAAACTGGACGGAAGAAACGTGCTACCTGGACGGCAAGGAGGGCGATGATGTGACTGTGGGGCAGGATGGACAGCTCAAAGGAGCCCGAAAGCCCAACTCCATTGTGACTATCAACGATATGGAGTCCGAAGAAGACTTTGAACCAAGAATAGTCCCATATAAACAAGTCCAACAGAGTGCCCCAAAGAAAGTTTTCAGGTACGCGTTGTGTGGCCATTTACTGTAACCGGTGAACACACTCTGTAAGTGGGCTGTTTGTATAAATAAGGCTTATACTTGTTTTGAACACATAATTTTAGGCTCATTCTCAGTAAATTACTGATAAATCAATCATTGTCTCCATGTAGTGCCAGGTGTGCAGGTGTCACTGGTTGTCATGTGATGAATTAGACATAAAAAAACAAAACTTAAGTGTAATTCTGAAGTATTTTTTCCCCTCTCCTTGATGTTACTGGCTTTGATCAAATTGTCCACAGCCCCTCTTCCTCTGCTGGTTTCTGCCTGCTAACATTCCCTGCAAAAGTTCTCCTGAGGTTAGAGCTTCAAGTCTTTAAGCATCCAGGTTTCATAGGCAACCTGTGCCATGCAGTGGTTTGTACAATAAGAGGGCTGTAATGAATTAATTATTGTTTTCATAATTAATTTAAATTTATTGTTTTCTTGATTTAAATTTATACTTCTTTAGGGTATGGAATTTCAAAAAGTGGTGAAAAATGCTCATCCAGATCCCAAAGTCATGTGTTCATTCGTCAGACCAACAGCTCAGCGCCCAAATATATTTCAATTCATATCCTTTATGACAAAGAAAAGTAAGAAATCCTTATCGAGATGCTGGGGGTAGGAAATGTTTGGCATTTTTGCTTGAAAAAAATAGTAGCTGATTAAGTTTCATTCCATTTGCTAATTTATCAAAACACACATGGTTGCATGCCTAAGAGGAGGTGTAATTCATGGCAATAACGGTAAAAGAGAGTAGTAAAAGTTATGTTGGGTGTTGGTGATGAATCATAATTCATGTTCTTGCATGTTTACTTTTCCAAAGAGCTCATGTTGTTTTTCTTGTTAATAGCTTGTTCAGCAGCTGTCTGATTTCTTTTTTTAGGGCTAAATACATAAGCACAGAGTTGGGGATGCGAGAGCGTCTGTTTGTCGGGGTCCTGACATCCAAAAACACCATAAACACCCTGGGCGTAGCTGTCAATCGCACCATTAGCCATCACCTGGACGCCGTGGTCTTCTTCACCGGCATGCGCAACCGCAAAGTCCCTCATGGCATGTTTGTTGTCTCGCATGGGGATGAGAGGCTAATATGGAACATGTTTCAGAATATCAGACACATTTTAGATCATTACATTAATGAGTACGACTGGTTTTACTTCGTCCAAGATGATGCCTACACAGAAGCCGACAGGATCAAAGCCCTGGTGGAGCACCTGAGTATGGATCGGGAACTTTACATGGGCAGCCCTGAGGAGTTCATAGGTGGAGAGATGGAAGGGAAGTACTGCTACGGAGGGTTTGGGTACATCCTGTCACGTACCTTGCTCCTCCGACTTCAGCCTTTCCTGGAAAACTGCAGGAATGACATTCTGAGTGCGAGGCCTGATGAATGGCTTGGAAGATGCATCATTGATTACACCAACACAAACTGTGTCAGTGAATATGAGGTAGGTTAAGTGTACTGGCAAGGGGAAACTTAACACCATACAGCTGTCATTTTTAATAATGCACACATTTTGAAAATCTCTAAAAGTTTCTAAGGTTCTTATGTTTAATGTTTAAAGGGAACAGAAAGAGGTAGATCATAGATGAAATGAATGAGGAGCCACAGAGGAAAAAAAAAGGCTTTCAGACTGTCGTCTGAACAGCAGTGAGACAGGTTACAGCAGTGGCCCTCTTCGACAGAAAAACAAAACTGTCATGGCAGAAATCACTCCTTGCCTCTAGGACAGCACTTAAAACTGACAGACTGCTATATAAAACGGTAATTACCATGCTTGCAAAGAGGTGGTATTTATATTACAGAGTAGATTGCTAATACCCTTTAGCCTTTCATTTTTTGTTCTCCACCGCTCCTGCATGTGGAATAGGTAAACAGGCAAGTAGAGCACAGCAGACTTCAACCTTGCTTAGGTTCAATGGTGTTAAAATCCCCTGTGGGTCAACATGCTCTGCTCCTGTAATGTCATTAGCATTTAAGGTCAAACAAGCTCTGTGGAGCCCTGATCTGTCCCAGTGACCTTTCAGGTGATTGTTTGGTTGCATTCAGCTCAGTTTGCTTACACCATGCTAAAGTTTGTGAACATATTAAAATACTTTGTTGGAAAGTTCTCAATGCAAACGTGCCATTACAATTTATACAACAAATGTGCAGGCTAATATTTTGTAATTGACTTATTTCACTGTCTTTTGCTTCCATTTTGTCCTCCTTAGCCATAACCCAGTGGAGGAAACCATCTTGTTACACAGTTGAGAGTGACTTGCATGGCTAACTAAAGTGCCTTGAGTCAGAAGAGCTCCAGCAGAGCCCCTAGATAAGGCAGAGAAGCAGGGGGGAGTTAAAAGAAAACAGCTTGAAAACAGACCAGACATGAATTTATCTGTTAATAGAGAACATTGATGACAATTAGAGACAGACAATACCTCACTAAGTGTACCACTGCAAGCTGTAAGCTGTTGGCAAACATTTGCGACAGAGTTAAGCAGTGTTCGCATTGTTTGTTCTTTTAATAGCTGGATCAGATTCACTTTTTTAAATCACTCAAGCTCCTTAGGTGACTACTGTTTACATCTTAAACGTCTTTAAGTGGGATTCATGTGCCAGTGTCAGGCATTAGTATCTGGTTTCACCTTTAAATTCTTCACTGTTGCTTTTTAACCCAATGCTGCAGTGGTCATAATTTATTAATATAAATTTATTGACATGATTTAAGAAAAATAATCTTTTAAACCTCATATTCCCCCCAAAAAATTTGTTCCTGAAATGACCAAAACATGGACACTAAAAAGCTGTTGTACAACAATAGCATCCTATTGTTAAAAAATGAATCTCCTTCTTTCCTTCACTATACAATTATGGTTGAAACCAGCCTGTTTGCAGTGGAGAGGAGCCAAAGATGCTGCCTGGATAGTTTGTAATGTTTGTTTGGAAATAGGGCAGCATTGCAAGTCAGCTTGACATTAGTCATGTTTCTGTCACGCCAGATTTAAGATATCTCATGAAAAGACCTCTCTGTTTCTTCTCAGGGGCTTAAGTACCACCATTATGAGCTGGGAAAAAACTCTGATCCCGGTAAAGAGCAGAGTGAACAGTTCAAGAAAGCTCTTACTGTCCATCCAGTGTCTGACCCTGAGCAGATGTACAGGCTGCACAGATACTTCACTGAGATTGAGCTCCAGAAGACTTACGATGAGATTGCGACACTACAGGTAAGCTAATTTTCAAGTGTTACTGTAAAATAGGGTTGGGCAATCGTCTTTATTTTCATATAGTCTGATCATGGCTACTTGAGATCACCGATTGGCGATCTGATCGCCAGGGGGCGGTGTTAAGTTTCAGCAAATAGGTGAAATGCCAGCATTGAAGAAACAGATTTATTAGGTTTAAGAGAAACCATCAGAAACATCTGTAAATGCACAGTACAGTGTTTCCCACAGAATTACCATGTAACGATGGCGACTCGTATGCATGGCGGGGAGAAGGAGGGTGCAATCGATAGCAGCTATGTACAGCGTATCAACCTCGACAACAAAGCTGTATTCTAATGTTAACATATCCGTTTCCGACGCTGACCGCATTGTGTTAGGAAAATAGATAGACCAACTTCAATGCATAAGATTTGTATAAACACACAGCTCCATTTCAATGTGTTTGTGTGACAGAGGGAGGGAGCGAGCAAGTGGAGGCGCTGAGCGAATCTATGCGCTTGTGCGCAGCTGCACCATGAATTGTGATTTTACTCTTATTAAACAGTATGCGGAGGCCAGTGTGGCATGTCGTGTTGCCACAAAAAAATCAATGAATGGGAAACACTGCAGTGTGGTCCAGATTCAACACACCTGTTTTTATGTCTTCTTGTTCTGATAGTGAGTTAGTTAAAGTCGCCTTAAAATCGGAGCGTGAAAAAACAATCGCTGATCATCCCTTCAATCGTCGATAAGCAATCCAATCGCCATTCGGAGCAACCCTACTGTAAATCACCCAAGGCTCAGTCAAAACCAAACTGTCTTCTCTTTGCTTAGCTCTATTGTAGGTTAAAAACATTAGTGTTATTAGTTGTTTGAATTGTCTAGATGTCTGTCAGAACACTTCTTATGTTTCCACAGGCAGAAATAAAGAATGTGAGTGTGGTTGCTTTTGAAGGCAACCGAACCGCCCAGTGGCCTGTGGGTATCAATCCACCTTTTGAGCCGAAATCCCGGTTTGAAGTTCTGAAATGGGAATACTTTACAGAGGAGGAGATTTATTCCTGTATCGATGGCTCTCCAAAGTGTGAACTGCGCGGCGTTGACCGCATGGATGTGGCAGATGTCATTGACATAGCCATAGGAGAGCTAAACAAGAAGTACAAGCCTGTCCTCCACCTGAAGAAGCAGCAGCTGATTAATGGCTACAGGCGCTTCGACCCGGTCAGGGGCATGGAGTACACCTTGGACCTTCAGCTGGAGGCGGTAAACCAAAAAGGTCATAGCCAATCCATCGCCAAGCGGGTTCATCTGGTGCGACCTTTGAGTCGGATTGAGATCATTCCCATGCCCTATGTCACTGAAGCCACAAGGGTTCACATCATTATACCTCTCAGTCTGCAGGACCGGAGCTATGTCGACCATTTCTTGGAAATCTTTGCCGCAAATGCTTTTGAGACCAGTGAAAATGCAATCCTAACATTTTTGTTTATTTATGACCCAGTAGAGGCACAGCAAGTTAGCCAGAATGATATATTTGCCAGCGTGAAAACTCAGATAAATGCTTATGAACGCAAATACCCTACAGTAAAAATCCCATGGATAAGTGTCAAGACGGAAACGCCATCCCAGATCAAATTCATGGACATCATCTCGAAGAAGCACCCGGTTGACACGCTGTTCTTCTTGGCTAAAGTCAACACAAATGTCAATTCAGAATTTCTGAACCGCTGTCGCATGAATTCCATTAACAACTGGCAGGTGTTCTTCCCCATCCATTTCCAGGATTACAACCCTGATGTGGCCTACCACAACCAACAGCGTCCGGCGACAGTCGATCTGGTCAAGGAGGCAGGCCATTTTGACATTAGGTCATTTGAAGAAGCGTGTTTTTACAACTCTGACTACATGGCAACACGTGCGCGAATGGTGGCAGACGTCCAGGAGAATGAGGAGATTCTTGAGACCCTGGACATTTATGACATGTTTGTCAAGTATTCGGGTCTGCATGTATTCAGGGCAGTGGAGCCAGCATTGCACCAGCAGTACAGCTACCAAGACTGCAACCCGCGGCTTAGTGAAGACAGCTATCACAGATGTGTTCAGAGCAACTTGGAAGGTCTTGGTTCCCGCTCCCAGCTCGCCATGTTGCTGTTTGAGCAAGAACAAGGAAACAGCACATGAAACCACCTCTCAACCCATGTCAAGGGCTTTGGCTACATATGGGACCCTGCCTGACATTCTCCATCTTTCAATGTGCATCAAGGGCTATTCGGTTTGTTAGAGTTCTTAGCTAGTTTGGAAAAAATGAATGCAGTACATTCCCAATGGAACCTTTTCTTAAATGTTTACAATACTTGTTCATACAGGTGAGTTGCTAGAACCAAATTTTTTTGCTGCTCTGACGATTCTGAAAGCTGTGTTGAGCTATTTTTGACCACTAGGTGCAGAAACTCAGACTAGCAGAGCCTTGATGTAGTGCTGGCTTATCCATTTGATATGGTGTCCACTACACATTCCAGCGGACACTGGGCCACATAGATAACCCAATGGAGTTGTCTTTCTTTCCACGTGTCCAGTATAATTCAATTTTCATTGGGATTAGGTCCATAAATTCCTGAAAGAAAGATCTTCCTTTTGACCATTTTGTGCTGGGGAGATAGCATACAATAGACTAATTTGAGATAATGTGATGCGTACAGCTGCTTATAGTTTTACTTGGGGGGGTTGAATCATTTTAACCAAACCAATGAGTGTGTTGAAAGTGGCAAGTAGCAGCTTTTACATTCATAGAATGTTGTTTGAATTAATGTTAATATCAAAGATATTTTTATGGAGCTTTAATTAATAGCTCTAATAGATATACGTTAGTATATTGCACCACAGGTTGTGTGCCCTTAGTACAGGGGGAATTGAAATGTTGAGCTTTTGAATTTACTTATTTGGGTATTTACAAAAGCGCATCTTTGTACATGTGCCTTGACACTGACTTTTCATACGTTAGCTGTTTATGAAATTATCTTTGTTGTACAATTTTGCACTTCACCACTACAGGTGATGCACAGCTGATGTTTTTCATTAGAAATGTAGTTTTGTTACAACTCGAATAACAGTTTTGAAATGGGTGGGAGATGTTATCTTTCACTGTGGAGAAAGCCTCCTGTATAGCTGGGAGAATTTTATAGGTTGTGAGTTAACCTTACTGTTTTTTTTTTTTTTTAAAGGTGACTTGGAAATATCATGATCTCACATATCCATATGTGCCTCAAAGTAGGAAAGGACTTTCTAGAAAGTATCTTCTTTTGGTCTTCAGAGATCATAGATCTAGAAGACTAGTCTGTTTCAGTAAGCCAGCAGTGTGTACTTGAGTTAGATTTTTCTCCACGAAACCTTTTGATGTTGCAAGAAATTTCACATGCAGGAAGCAAAGGGGAATTATGAATCATGAGGAGGAAAAAATCACCCTGGAAAATATCTGAAGTGATTGCCCAGGTTTGTCATCCTCATTGAAGTAAGGATACTTTAAAAGAGAAATGATTAATTAGTTTATAAATGATTGAAAACAAGAATGTATAAAACATTTTTCCACATCACCAAGTATACTCTAAAGAAAGTTAAACAGTTCCAAAGTATTTTAGACTGTACTGTTAAAACATTTGTAAGTTATTGAATGGCAGCACTGTCCATTTCCTGAGCTCAGTTTTAGAAATGGTTGCTTTCTCCCAGACGCAGTGCAGCTGTTTAATGGGAGGCCTTTCCTACGTTGTTGGGCGGTGGTACTAGAAACCAGACAGTTTTAGTATATTATAATGTGCAATATTACAGATAACACAGCTGGATTGATATCCAGTTGAGGACACTTTTAATTTCAAAGACATTGCTGCAAGTTCAGCAGTCTGTATATCACAATACTGTTCATGACAATGACATAAAGTAAGACTTGTGCTTTCTGCTCAATGTTGGGTAAATACACTGTAATTTCTTTTGACAAGACCTTTAATGTATTTTACTGACACTAGACACTTTTCATCATAAAATTAAGGCAAGTCCTTTTATTTAACTTTAATTGGATTCAAAGTATATGTTACTAAATCCACAGTGGTGGTCCTCAACAGTGTTTTCTGTATTTTCTACCATGCATACAGACCATGGATGTCATTTCTTACGGACTTTTTACATTCTCTTTATAATGCATCTTTTTCTTGACGAGAGCAGTCTTTCACCGTGACAATGCTCCAGCTGAGGTAATATGAATGTTCTCCTTGATTCTTTGAAGAGTATGACACTAATAATGTGCGGAATTGGAAACTGAATCTTCCAAAACAAAACCACTGTGAAAAGATGGAGGGCTGAGATTACAGTTTGAAGTTATTGTGGTGATCTGTGTTGTCTTTGCCTTCTATAGACGTGAGAATCTCAAAATTAAGTGAGCGTGGCAGATTAATTAATTAAAATGAATGTGTTGTTAACACAATCATCATCGCTGAGCGAAGTCTCTAAGTATTTTGTCCATAACTTATTTATCTGTCATTTCTCTATGAATTATGCAGATTCTGAATACTTCCGCACTAACAGAGGCTTTCATGACATTCTCTGTACATGTATAAATATTTTATAGACTCTATTTTAAGCCTTTTTTAGCTTTATTTACACAGCAATTGATCTTTTATTTATCAATATTGATAGTAATGTAATGATATAATATTTTTGGTGATAAAATTAAAAATATTGTATCTTTGTATTTTGTGCTTGAAAATCATATCATTTGACCCTGAAGACACTTTCAATCAATTAATTTAAAAAAGCAGGTTAATATTTTAATTTCCATTGATGTTTTGACTTGTTTTACATTATTTTATGCAAATGGGTACTAGTATAACCAAAGCAATACATTTTAATAAATGCTCATCACATTTAATTGTGTGCTGTAATTCCAAATGAACTGTGAATTGTTGTAATTTTTAAAATAAAGAATATTTGAATATAAAAATTTCCTTTTTGTTTTAAGATAAGAAAATAGTATTTTTTTGTATTGCATCTACAAAATTTAGTTTGTCCTTTAGGTGTCAGCAGAAGAACATGTTTACTGTCTGCAGCACAGGTCCTAGACCAGTACTGGCTGCCAGTCACTGAGGTGTGTAGCATTACTGAACAACATTTTGAAATTGCATCTCTAACACAAATTGGTATGGTTGTCTCATTTGTGTTCCCAGCATGTGCTAAGTAGGACTGCCGTTAACATTCCTGCCCATGTCAGACCCGAGGTATTCCTTATATCTGGGTTGGGTAAAAACAGGGAAAACGTTGCAAACTTAATTACAGCTTTAGTTATTTCAAGGGTCCATATGCACTACCCTGAGGCATGCTGTAAAACCACATAACTACAGAGCAGCAGGGAGTTAATTGCAAGTCATTATTTTGTACTTTGTTTTACGTTCGATCCCAGGACTTTCTCCTCCCACACAGGGACACAGTTGTTTCAAGTCGTCTGGAAACTGGTACCAGAGTTTTCAGTCATAACAAGAATTTGGGTTCATCAGGAGGGTATGTTAAGAAGCACAATTTCACATTTGCTAGACATTAAGAAGCGTGGGCAAGAAATCACTTCACTTGTCCCAAGTAGATAATGATACTTCAAATGAGTTGTCTCATATTGTCTCACCAGAGCCAACCTTTGAGATGCCTTCAGTCTTCTTGTAAGCTTGGGAGTCACTGTTTATAACAGTGTTTTAGTCAGTGGTGGAAAGGCTTTAAAATGGTTGGAAAAATTGGCATACATTTTGACTGTGTTGTTAAAAAAAAAAACAGACAACATGGAGTTACAAAGTGAGTTGGGCTCTGGATTTAGGAGGCACTGGTTTTACCAATCTAAACTTTAATAGTTATCGTATTTACCATATTTAACATTTATAAAATGTGTTTTAACAGAGGAAATAGTCACAATATCACACACTGTACAAAATGTAAGCGTTCCTTGTTACTGCAGTGATGGTCCACTTTTCTGTCAGTTATGGGATATTTATCTCCTCTCAGATGACCTCTCAGACCTCAGCTAAAAAAATCAGCTGCTGAAAAAGAAAGAACATTCAAAACCTAACATCATTGGCTGGTGAGACTAAATAGATTTTTATGGGTAATGCGTTAAGCACATACATGCTGAATGTCACAGAGCTATAAAGAAGTAGGCCAGAGGAGCTGTGCTAAAAGGGAGGTCAGAGTAGAGGCTCAAGGAATCCCAGGAATGTGAGCTACATGCTGTCAAGCAGGGAAGTTGTCCCATCTGCTACAGTACAGACCTGCCGCCCACTGCTCAGCCCTGTGGCACCTCACTCAGATCGTATGCCGTAAAATCAGCTCTGTCATCTACCCGTGTTTTTAAATGCTTTTGTATCCAGCATTAATCAGGTGGTGTTTTAAACACAGCATCTCAAGGATTAAAAAAAACTTTCTACTCCAGGCCTCTACCTTTCAAACCAAACTCTACAGTACATAATGTATCTACATAATGCAGCGCTGTATTCATCCCAGCACACCAGCCCCTGTGTGACTTGTCTGAGGATAGCTACAATTATTGATGACAGAGGAGAAGATTGTTATGCATAGCCTGTACAGGATGTCATCAGAGACTGTGATTGGGAACCTTTTGAAAATGTCAAAGTGACACATGATTATGAATATTAAACAGCCATGTATAGCCCATGATTACTTGACAGGAGGTGGGGATTTGACAGACGGAGGATTGGAATCTCATTGTGAGCTAAAGTGATGTATAGCGATATTGCCGCAACAGGATGCACCCAATCAAGTTAGCAGAAGAATTATGTTGTCATTTGTTAACAAGATATCCTGCAATGTGATGCATTTCATAGATTTCCCAGACAAATGTTATGAATTACATGAAGAGTGGATTGTCACAGGCCTGCCCAAACTTTAAGCACGCTTGATTTTGTGCAGGTTGGACTTTGAAATTTAGTCCAACCAACTTAATTGTTCACAACTAGCAAACAAAACAGGACGTCTCACAGTCCTGCAGCATACGGGCCCAAACTGCCGCATCATAGCAAATAGGCTGTCAGCATGCTATGAGGGAAACATTATCAACATTTCCACCAAGATACAGACATTTGTTTTGTCATTTAGAACATCTAGTGCTGTGTTACAACTGAATGTGGGACATCACAAATTATGATGCACTAATAAAGCAACATGTCGAACATTTTGCAGGTCAGACTTAATTTTAAAAAAGGGTCACATCTCAGACATTGCATCATTCCTGAAAGCACATTCCTGAAAGCTTCTTTACATGGTTTCCAGTGAAGATGAATACAAAGCTAAACAAATATTCTCACCCAGCACCCAGTGATGAAGGAAAAAGGGTAAGAAAGGAGGAAACTGTATTAAGAAGCCCAGTTAACTCTGTCTACTGACACAAACTCTGGTGTCAAGTCATACCAAATTGTTTAGTTTAGCTCATTGGTCCACCTAGTCTTGGAAATGCAGTTGTAGCCTGTAGTCAGTTTGACGACCTAAAGCCATTTTCCACTGCAGGAACTTAACAAACTGTAATTTAAAAGGTGGCTGTCGTCATGGATTCTACTTTTGTTTCCAATCCATCACTTTGTAGATGTGTTCCTGGAACAAGAGGTGATGCTCCCTAAGAGAACTACACCAAACACAACAACTGCCATTTTTCTACTGCATCTGTATTTAGAAACCAGTATTTTAAAGAAGAACACTCGAAAAATGTTTGTTACACAAACACATCCAGGTAAGAAAACCATTAAAAACAAAAAGTTAGACAAGAAGATTCGTGAGCATCCACCAACGACACACAGTCAAACAGCCCCGGGAATAAATTAATAAGATCAAACAACTGAGAAATTACAAAGCGTTTCAAAGAACTCGGCCTCATAACTGATGACCAACTGGTTGTGTTGGGCCCAGAATAGGCCTGGAGTTGCATTAATGTGAAAGAAATCAATATTTGCACTAATTCTTCCATTGTTGTCCATCCCATAACTGTTTACTCAACTCTCCCACCATAAAAATTACATAGTGGTTTAATGACACAGTGTAGTTGGTGGTACAGATGATGCCTTTATAACAGTGTAAATCCAAAATATATAAATTTGTAAAGGGTAACACAAGGAAGAACCTCGTACCAAAGCAATAAGCTCTGAAAAGAAAAGCCAGAGCTTACATGTAAATAAGTTCCTGCAGTAGATAAGGGCAAGTGAGCAAGCTGACCTTCCATGATAATTATAAATCAATCAATCTAAGAGTCTCCTTTTTTTTATTTTTTACTTCTGCTTTGCTAACTTGTGCTCTTTAAAACTGTTATGTCTTTGTACCTCCCATTGAGGATTAAGCTAATCAACAAGAATATTCAGAGCCACCAGAGCAAATTTTAGATTAAACTCCTCCACTGAAGCTGTTCTAACTCTACATTTATTAGTTAAAAACCTTCCTACTGCAATAAAACTTCAAGCATTCCTGATAACTACTCTGATTTTCAAACTTTCCTTTTTTTTTCATGGATCAACTCAGCCAAGTCGAATCAGTCTAATGTGCTCAGTCATGTGTGCAAGAAAAACCACACACACACACACATAAACATATGCATGGTAAATAGCTGCTACACTTTTACAGTGGTACTGGACCACAAGCTGAAAGAGATGACTTGGCAAAAAATTAAATTCTGTTTCTTATTGCTTATGTCAGCTTAAAGTTATGATGGTAACCAAAGTAAATAGTGGATGGTGGGCAGAAAAAAAAAATACAACCATCTCATAATTGAAAACATCACCTTCCCTCATCCAGGATTTGTGTGTCGTCTTGAAACAAGCACGACATATAAAAGGGAAATGATGGAGATAATAGTCACGATCCATTCAGTCCATTTTTGTTACCTGGACAAATGTATTTATGTTTGGCAGTCTAACATATCTGCAGATTGTAAGTGGACAGTAATTGCTACAATCGTGATCGATATTGTCATATAAAAAATCTTTTCTAAAATGTATAAATAACTCAAATTTATATTTCATAAGTTATATATTAACTGAATATAAACAACAACCATTGAAACAGAGCTTTAGAACTTTCGCATTTTAAAGTTGGACTTTATGTACAAGCACAATGCTACTCTCTAACACCTTAACCACAAACCAGACAAAGTGCATCATGTGGAAAGATGCTGCTAGATCTTCTAAGCCAAGGTCATACAGTCCAGCCTAAATAATTCCCCCCTCATATTTTGGATGGATAAGATTTGCTTGATGAAGTATTGTCATCTTGTATACAATATAGAACATATAGATAATAGTATCTCTTTAAATAAGTACATCATTTATAATGTGTAATGGCTTGATATGGTACAGTGAGTTTCCCATGAAGTAGGAGAGATAAATGGAGGGATACAGGAAGAAAAAAAATAGAGATGCTAGCTGAATAAATAAATCATATTTTTCCTTTTTTTTGTAGTATAAACTGGATCATGGTGACATGCAGTCTTCCTCTTGTTCCCTTATAGTGATCATGTACCAAAACTTGGTCCTGAGATCACAAATTGTCTTACTTCTCACATGAAGCTGGACAAAGTTGAGAGGGGTCCCATCCAAAGAGAGAGAGAGAAAAAACAAGTAGAAGCGGTGTCCAATTTGTGCCTACATACTGTACGTACAAGTGCTTTGTTAGCAGCACAAGGTAGGTGTTCGACTTTGGCTGTAGCTTTTCACTGGTGACAGCAAAGGACCGGCGGAAATACAGAGGGTCTGTTATTGATCTCAACACAGACGGCTCTTATCTTTTGGTGTCACCAGGACTGGTAACGATGGTTGGCTCTAGCAAGCGAAGTCCTCAAACACCCCGTGGTGCGCAGCGTGATGGTGATGAGGGTGAGGGTGAGGGTGGTGGTGGTTGGGGAGGATCGTGTTGGCGTACGCCCCCTCTGGGTGACTCCGTGTCATGTCATTGGGGTCCTGTTGAAGGCACAGCATACAAGTCAACTTCAAGATCATGTTTCGAGGACGATTTAATTGTCAAATGTGACAATACACAAGTATGATATTGATCTTAGTGTCATCTCTGTGTGCAGCTGCAGTGGTTAGACTAGCTTAGTAGAAAGACTGGGGGGAGAGGCTAGCCTCACGCTTGATGTTGATCTGTGGATTTAGGGAGTTGACCTGCAGTAACTATTTTGTGAAGACAAGAGTTTATTCATCTGCCTAAAACTGACGTTTGTCCGGCTACAGCACAGCTTGCCAGATACGGTTACAGTCCAGTTTGGTATTGCTCTCACAGACGCAATGGTACCTCGCCGTGATGACTGCAGCTGGCTGTTGTTTGCTGATAGTAACTGCACATAACTTAACCTAAAACCGCAAATCACCATCTTTACATTTCTGTATAAGCCTGTATTGAAAAAGAGAAGATATATTGTGTTAATTTAGAGATTTTTTGTCTTGTTAGCTGTAGCAGCTTCCAGTCCCACCAGGAACCTCCGGGTCTGAAAAGTGAAGCCAATGCAGAAGTGCCTTTAACAGCAGGGGGCGACTCCACTGGTTACTAAAAGAAGCCTTACTGCATTAGAGTCAATGACAAAATGACCCTACTTCTCACTAGATTTTTTTCCTCAGTAAACATTTTCCTAATGAGTTTATAGTCTCATTTGTTAGTTTCAAGTCTTCTTCATAATGTCTTCTTTAAATAGTAGCTAGGTAAAGAAAACCCCAGTAGCTATTTAGTGTACATCCAGCAATTCAGATAACAAGCTGGTCCAGAATACAGCTCTCTTTTAAATTAACTTATAATGTATTTATAGCACCTAAACATAATTTATACCAGGCCATATTCTGAAGCTAATTTGGTGTCTTTACATGTGCATGTGTGTACATGTGGAAAGTATAATTTGATGTTAGCCAGTCACACTTCTTTGGTTTCTCTGGTTGTTTTGTTTCAAAATTAAAATCCTGTTAGTTTTAGTATGTAGTATGGAATTCAGATACAGTTATGCTTATATGTGAGGCTAGAAGTCTATTGTGCAGACATAAGCAACTTCAGAATAAAGTTGTGCAATAGCAATATCAAGCTCCAGGGGAAGATATGCTTTGCACAGTGGTTAAGACTAATTAGGAACATTACATTCTTTATTATTTTAGAAGTGGGAAAACATTAATTTGCTTCTCCCTGAATTATTTCTTTGTAGTTTCCTAATGAAGTAACTGTACTGCAGTAAAAGTTGTACACTCTGCATGAAAACAGTGCCATTTATTAGGGTACAGTGTGTGCTGTACCTTTGCTTTTATTTCCTCGAGACCCACTGTTGCAACAGTGCTGGTCTGGTTCTTGTTCTTCTTCTCTTCTTTCTGCGGCCTCAGCAGACGTTGTAGCCGGTGCTTGATCACCTGCTTTCACCCACAGCAACAGCAGCAGGGTGGAAGAAAGAGCAGGGGTGAGTGAGGGAGACAAGAGACGCAGCAGAGTGAAGAGTTTATTTACTTTGAAGTCTACATTACAGCCCCCACCCATCAGATTTTGCTTTACTCATATATGTTTGGCAAGCAGCTGCTTAGAATAGGATATAGCTGAGTCAGTAGTTCATTAAAAGACCAGTGTTACTAGCATGTCTTCAGTACAGACCTGGGCAGATATTAATTTCTCCAGGCTGGAGTCCCCTACCCATCCCTACCATGGACTGTTCGCCCTTATGCCCTCCGGCAAGAGATACTGCAGCATACAGGGCAGAACTGCTCATCTTCTTTTTTTTTTTAGTTTGTCAGTTTTGTTAGTCGCTGTAGTATTTTTCAATTCCTTAGTGAGCTAGATGCAACGTCATTTAATTCTACAGTGCACTTGTCAATTGTATAGTCTGATTGACAATAAAGTTATATTGTCTCTTGAAATCAAATAAAACTCCTCAAATGCATAATAAGTGCATCCTTTACACTGTCACATTTATAATAAATACAAAAATAATAAAATAAATTTTGGACAATTAAAATAAAAAATCAAGGCACTATTGTGTTTTGTAAATAATTACTGTTGGTTGCAACAGATTTCTTGCTGGAATCCAGTAGGACAATATTGGTTAATTATTACTAATTATGTCACAACTACTTCTGATCTTTTGTTGGGTTGTAAAATGTGATTGGCTGATGTGTCTGGATTTACACAGAGACTGTACCTCATAGATATAATCCAGTATTTCTAAGACTGTCAGGATGCTGGCTCCAATGAATAAGCCCATCTGTCCACCAATGTCACCTGTAAAAAAAGAGTATTTAAGGAGAGGCACAATGGACATAATGCCAAAGCAGGTCCTGTTGCTACTAATAAATCTTTTAATCCACCGAAGATTGTCCATTTCAATATTCTGAAAAGTGACAGAAATCTTACCTAATAAACCTGCAACATCATAGGCTTTCTTTTGCTCAATTGTTTCATAGTTCAGCGCTTCAAAGAAGATATCTAAGACCAGGAAGTTGTCTCTGGAAAAGCAAGTGGAGTTTGAATGTCAAACAAAGTGAAAAACACTTGCAGCAAAATCACTACAAATCTCACACAATTTAAAAAAAATACCATTCCAAGTCATCTTCATGCTCACTGTAAATTGTCATGATGGCGTTGTCAGGCCTACAGCGCTTTACACAGATCTAACCAGCGATTGTGAGATAATGAGGTGTTTCAGGGTTTAACTGAGATGAGCAGAACGAGCACTGACAGCATGCTCAGTCCCTGCCACGTCTCTGATCTGTCTGGATTTAGAAAGTCTGGTAATATTAAGTGTTGTGAGGCATCATGAGCTCTTTGGTTTAGGTGTATTTACCTTCTCCCACATTCCTGACTATCAGGCACTGAGAGGAATTACAGTGTAAGCACATTAAAGTGTTGGATGGAACAATCTGTAAACTACACCAAAAAGGTATATTTTGTAATGAATTTATCTTCAGAAAACTTGCCAAGCTATATACTGCAGTTACTTATGTAAGGGTAAATTGTAGATTGTGGACATACAGATGTTCACGCTGAGTGTTATGGCGGTTTTGCTATTCTATAGCAGCGTTATTTTTTCCTGAGGGCGGTGCTAGAGTAGAGTATGGTGTGGTTAAAGTCAGACAGGCTTATCTTCACGTTTTCTATAAATATATATCGATCTATTTTTAGATATCTTCTCCGCAAAGTTGACATTTTGGTGGTGCTACCGAAGTGTACAAAATTGACAGATTTTATCTAATGATCATTTTTGTTCATTTAATTTCACAACAATCTGCTCATTTCATATTTTTTTTATGTATAAATAGACATTTTGTAATGACCTCATGGTGCTTGGCAATCCACAGACTTTCTAATTCAAATGAACCTAAAGACTAAATATAAATTGATGCCTGCATGAAAATACAATTCATTTTTCTTTATATTTATGGTTGTCTATTAGTGATCGCAGACTGGAGGTCATACTTTACGGCCCTTTTTATTGAGCACCACATCACTGCTCATGCGTGAGCTTCGTCTTGTTCAAAGTTCGTGTCGTACCTGATGTAGTCCTCTGACTTGTCGTATTTCCTGGAGAGATAGCGAGCAGAGCCCTTGCTGGGGATTTTGACCATGGAGAGCTCTTTACCGTAGCGGGTGAGATTACATGGCGTCTCGCATGGACAGGTATCCCCACTGTTCTTCTGTTGCTGAGCTTCAACACAATGGAAACAGTGGTTTAATGGATATAGACTGGGTCAGTTTCAGTGCTGATTTGTTGGCAATCACTCTACCAGAGAAACAAAACAAGATACTACACACGATCTGGAGGCAACAACAATCTACATCTGCAACAAAGGAAAAAGTGCGATGGATAGGGAGTGTCCGATAAATATACCTCTTAGGGACAGCAGCACACAACATTTACTTATCATCACCGTAAAAAGCGGTTAACTTGTTTGTCCTTTTATTATTAATTTGCTTTATAAACCAGTAAAACCAAAACAATTAGCTAAAACACACTAAAAAGCTCTGTAGAGAGTCAGGTGATCAACTATCTGTTAGTGCGTCACTATGAACAACCCATTTAACATTACACAGTTTTTTTAATCCATTGTTAAAGTAAAAATATTGACTGCTGCAGCTTTGAAGTTGTCTGTTAATATACTTTATACCAGCAATTAGAAATGAAATGTTTCTGATTGGTTGGCAGATGCACATTAAAACTTTCCAACATATCAGAACACTTCAAATATAGTTTAACAGTTCAACCACTGTTCTACATCTATGCACACATTACTGTTAGTTCTCAATGGTCATAGTGTAAGTACAAATAACTACACTTGTAAATAAAAAGGTATATCCCTATAATTTAACATGCCTTTTCTCTGTGTGGCTTTTTTTTAATACAGTTTGTTTTTAAAGGCGTAAATTTGTCTTTTTAATGAGGAGTGGATATTTTGTGCCAAAACTCATCATCATTAAATTATATTACTTTGAAATTACTAGTAGTTTGTGTTGCTCCCAGCTGTATGGGTAATTTTGAGGATGAACAAATTCATTACAGTTTTTAAGTCAAGAATTAACAGTTAAAATAATTTAACGGATAAAATGTGCAAGAAAATGTCAGGTCATGTCAGGTTTTCTGGACTTCAGCATGGACCACATGATATTAACAGATAAATCTCATTCTGGATATATTAACAAAATGATGTTAGTCTAACTGTATGATTTAATGGGCAACAACTGCAGCAATGGTGTTTATAGTAAGTAAACAGTAAGTTTCCAGTTACACCGTTTGTTCAGAGAAGCAGTAGTAGTAGTTGCAGAAGTACCTAAGTGCTACTAAGGGCTCTGCAAAACATTCCCATACTTACACCCAGTTAATATGCAGACTTGAATTGCTCACACATATAACAAATACATATTCACAATCTAACCTAACTCTAAAACAACAGTGCGTACACACAGGAGAGTAAATAGCTTTTCCTAATCTCTCTTTTCAAGTTGTAAATGCATTCAGTTCAGACAAAAACAGAAAGAGGGAGCACTAAAGGCAGTAATTATAATTTGATGATTTATGTGTTTTATAACTCTAACAATTAGGTTATGTGTATGCACGAGCACTGTGGCACATATTATTTGTCTGATACGGGAACAAAACACCTTTGCAATATAAATATATAAATCATATTCTAATTTATTACCTTTCATGGAGGGTGAATTTATTCACAGTGTTTGATTCAGGAATGTGACCCACATGAATATGGCCCATTCTTGTAAGATATATCTAAGATTTCATTCAACCATATTGTGAATAGGGTTTGAATTCAGCAAAGAGAGACATAATTAAATTTCTGACTTATTTGGCTGGGAAATGATAATTTTACTTATACGTCTGCCATTACCACGAAAAAAGGATTTTTTTTTTTACTGCAGCCATAATGTCTTTGAAACCAAGGTGCCTTTGTTCAGTCACGATGTCTGCTGGACCAAAGTGAGGTCAGAGTCAAAGCTGAGGGGCTGCGGAGGTGGGGGGCAGATATGCAGGAACGGAGCGTTGGTTTAATATTAACAGTTCAACAATGGAGGCAGCACAGCCATCAAGCTCTAAAGTGACTAAATCACAATGAGGAAAAGTCATTTCAAAATATCAAGTCTACCTCCAGGTATTTGTATTACAGAAAAAAATCCTTATCATATTTACTGATTGTGTTTCCATTTCCCTTTGGGGGAACCTATTGTAATGAGAAAAAGAAATGAAGGAAGATTGTTTCTTACCGAGTGCTTTGTCAACACAGTTGATTTTACTGGGAGGGCAGATATCTGCAGTTCCTGGAGAGGAGAACAGAAAATGAGTCTGATCAATCAGAAATAAAATGATCAGTGACCCGTGTCTGCTGCAATGAGGAACCGTGGCTGTGAACAACACTCCACCACAGCTTATTATTCATCTCCAAATGAAGGCAGGCACACAGAGGATGACTTCCATCCATGGAGCCTGTGCCATCTTGGACGTCTGTCCTTGATTGCACTGAGAAATGGAGCATGCTGGCTTCACCCGTGGGGCATATTTAGAAAGTCTTTAAAAAGCCATCAATGAGTCACTTCGTCGCAGACAAACATATTGCCCAGGCCATTAATGACAGGTATTCATCAGCAGCACAATTAATTGGCAGAGGTGTGTTTGTCTGTCTGTGAAATTTTTGTGGGCTTAATGTTTTGTGAAAGTCTTCTTCCCAGTCACTAAGAAATGTTAATTAATACACAGTCAAATAATGTCTGACGATCTGAGGAGTGAGTCCATTACACTATCAGCTGGTTTCCAAATAGATATAGACATTTTTATCTTTCACTATGATCTGTCGGTCATAATTTTTCCCGTCAAAGAGATGAAAAAAACAAAACTTTAAATCACGTTGTATATTTTATTTTTTGGAGAGTGGAGGCAAGAGCTGTGCTCAGTGACTATACTGTTCACACATGAAGAACAAGAGCAACTTAAAAGCTTTTTTTGGGGGCGGGTGTGGTTATCCAAATATAGAGATAGGCTAAAATACTGAAATATTCATCTTGAACCAAAGAATCTAGGAAAAACACAATTTTGCTTCTACGCCTCACAGTTCAGGAGCAAAAATATAAAATGGTTTATAAATAGCCATCAAATCACTTGTTCGACCACATTTAAGGAATCTCACAGATAATAAATATGTCACCAAAATTGACCATAAGCTACTTGGTGGAGGTAACAACGAGAACGACATAAAAAAACAATAGACTATAGAAACTATAAAACTAGACTGAAAAACCAGAAGCAACAGACTGTCAGCAAATGTGGGCTTATGTAAACGTGCTGATGACAATTTGCTGGCATTATAAGCAGACTGTAAACAGTTGCTGGATTATGTAAGTGAGTATGAGAAAGAAATGGATTGTAAGCATTTCTGCTGTTCTCTTAAAAGCAGACTATTAGAACGTATACAAATCTGAGCGACACAAAACTGCCGCAGAAAATGGTAACGCTGCTGTGGCTGCAGAGGGCTGCTGGAGGAAAAAAATGTATACAGTAAATTCTGAAAGGCACATTGATACAGTGCTGTGTTGTCACATCGAGGCTGTAAAAAGATTTCCAATTCAGTAGTTGGCCTCATGCTCTCTTGGCGAGCTTTTCGAACCAATTGCTCTCTGGAACCTTATGAAAGAATTTCAGCGAACTTAATATGCAATAATAAATTTTATTCACTACTGATAAGTGCAGTGAAGAAATGCAAGCTACCCGCTACCTGACAGAAGCCCTCTTCTATAGCCGGACTGGGCAAATGGCCTGGAAAAGCTTCTACATTTCTGATATAATAAATATCATATCCAATGTCATATATCATCACAGGAAGCAAAGTGGTTCTTGCTGCTCTCCAAACACCTCTGCTCTGTGAGTAGCCCTTACTATCTATTAATTCAAAAGTTTCCCACTCTGTAGTGCTTCTTCCTGCTTGTCTCATTCATTTGAAAAGCTTGCTTGAAAGACTATTTCTGAAAGAGGTGCAGTTTCTCCAGACTGCTAGTTCAGATCTGATACCCCTGTAAGATGTTAACATGCAGTAACCAGTTTGATAGGGGAGTCAAGAGCCACCTTAGCCAGTTTTCTTAAAATCATGAGCTCATATGTTACTGTAACTCAATCCTGATGTTGTAGTGAGGCAGGTCACCCTGCAAAGCACGCAAACTGATTAGAAAGGTGTCCGCTTCATAGCTTGTCGAGATCAAATGATTAGCTGTGATTTCTCTCTCTACAGATTAGACCACCACTTTGGTCCGCCTGCAAATGGAAGTTTGAAATGTGTGACTGATGTGAAATTGTCCTAACAGAGCACCACAGTGTTTGTATTTTATATCCTGAGATTTCCTTTGTCAAAACTCCATAAAACATCAGTTCAGTTACAGCAGTATGGGGTTAAATTAACAAATCGCGTTTCTGCCTCAAATAAAATGTCTCATACTATGTTTTTAATTCCCATTAGTCAATTTTTTCACATTTTCAATCATCCTAAATGAGGCTGCAAATGTCAACTACACTGTGTAAATACAAAAGCCACAGTCATTCCTGCATACATTGTGAGTTCCCTGCCTTAGCTTTAATGTGGACACCTCAAACAGGCCAATGGCATCAGATACATCAGTCACAACAGCTTGCGTTCAGTGACTTCAGCTCTTTGACTTCATGCACCAGAGCTGTGTCGACACACATGCAGAGTACGTCCAAGCATCTTACGTTGTGTTTGTCAGATTTACTTCTGCAACATATCCCCAAGCTGAACAGGCAAACATAAATGGTGGAGCTACAGTGTGTTGAGTGTTAATAGAAAGATTGTCTACCTGACACACACACCAGTGTGTCTTTCCTTATCTGTGTCTGTCATATCCACTTTACCATGATTCAACCATAGTTTTTTCTCTTATATATATTGTTTGTCGCTGGTTTATACATAAATACAAGTTATATGTATGATTCATGAAACGTGACGTTTTGTTTTGTGCGACATGGAAATCTTTGTAATCCGGAAAGATTTTAAATAGTGCTTCAGGCAATCTGTCATTGTTTAATCAGTGTTAAATTAATCCTATATACAGGCAGGAATCCTGAGAGCTGCCTGCAAACCATCTACCAGTGGAAACTAACCACAAGAACAACCAGGACCAATAACGATAATCAATCAAAATAATGAATAGAGGAGCACAACAGAACAATTCCCAAAGCTAAGATGTATGAACAAGTGGAACCAAAAGTCATTGACTGCCAGCACTGCTGAAGAGCATTCCACTCCAGATATCAAGCATCAAGGTCAGCCATGTGGCAGCCCAAATTATATCTCTGCTGGAATTATTCAAGTGGGCCAAAAATGATGACTTGTTTTGCACAACGGGTCATCCAATATCATGCAAATTCTGGGCTGGCTGTTTTTTCAATTACGCTGGACCTAACAATTTTCAAAACAGAGGGAAATGCTTGAAAATACTAACTAACTCCAACCTCTATCACTTTATTCATTCTCAGTTCCTGCTGTAACAGTGACTTGACATCAATCTGAGACCATGAATTACTAAACAAATGTGAGGTAGGAGGTGATCTTACCAGGCATGTGTACCATCCTGCAGTTGCACACTCGCAGAACCTCGTTGGTCTCGCAGAGCAAGCGACAGGCACTGATGCTGTATGTGTCGTATCCTGGGAACTTCTCTTTGCTGGTGGAGCGGCAGTTCCCCCAGGGCTGGGGCAGGTAGGTCAGCTAAGCACACAGAGATTTATTAGACCCCGGACTGAACCACCAGGCGCGTGCGGTTGCAGGGAGAACAGTCGTCTGGTGGGGGATGGGAGGTGGGGGGTGGAGGGGAGTGTGGAGGGCAGAGTGCTGTGATGAAGAAGACCTACCCTCTGCTCCTGACAGGAAACAAAGGTCTGGAAGCCCGGAGAGACACCGAAGCCCAGCTGGTGGATGTAGGGAGGCTCGTCCTGACTGTGGATCTGAACTCGGATGCCGGCCTCCAGGGAAGTCTCATCTTCAGGATGAAACAGAGCGCAAGCACGGAGAGTTGCAAAGGGAGAGCACAAGGGAATTTCAGATGGCAGCCTCATCTGACAGCTTGGATTCAGTTTGACGCTAACTGCAAACCATATTTCAGTCATGTTTAAAAAATAAGCCAGTGGGGATTAATATCATGTGACAACTACAATCCAAGCACAAATCTGAGGCAGTGTATTTTGTTCAAGAATTTCTTTTACAAATCACATTTTCCAGGTTGTAGGAATGCAATCAAAAAAATGCATTATTTACAGTACGTGACCCGGAGAAATGGATGCAGGTTATTTTTGATTTAAAGCTCCGCAGAGGTATCACTGCAGCAGAGGATGGGATTACATTGGAGAAATAGTTTTGAGGCTTACTTGTCTCTCTCCAGATGGGCAGATACTCATCCTGCTGGATATCCAGCATGATCTCCAGCCCATTTCCCATTCCGCCCTGCTTGGTTTTCCTGGATGTGGTCTTGTTACCATTAAAAGTGTAGCATTTCCCATATCTGGTGTAAACCTGGAAGAGAACAGATTCCTATCATGAACATCAATATAAACATGGCTTAACAAGATCATACTGGCTGTGCATTCCAATGAAGGCACAGATATGGAGAAAAATAAATAAAATAACAAGCTGTGTGTCTGCTTGGGCAAGTTACTGAATATTACCCACAAACCTCTGGGTGCAGGTTGCTGGCTCAGTCCCTCATGGACTTTGATAAGCCGTAGGCCTATTTGAATGAATTCCCAACACCCACCACACAAACCCTGCACAATGCTGCTCAATAGTACTAGCATCCCACTGAAATATCAGAAGGCATAAGAGATTCTTTAATCTTCCTTCAAAAGAAAACAAAAGACAATAAGAGAGAGGCCGCTTAAAATGAGCTATCACGTCACCACCTATCAGTGGAGCTGTCTCTGTGGGGGACACATCATCTCTTTGTTTATGCTTCTCTTCTAAACTGCTGCACTGCAGAAAATATCCATCTTACAAGTCAGACATCTCCTTTGAGTTTTAAAGGGACAATCTGTGCTCCACATGTGAACAAAAGGCTACTGTGGGCCCCCCACTAAAATCCAAAACACAGGATGGGATCCTGCCATCACTCCCCAGTGTAAGTTTTTAATATGTTTTGATCCTGATTAAAGTTTGATTACATCTGTAATATGTTTTTAAAAACACAACATAAAATGCAAATTTTAAATTATTCAACCGACTGCTCGCTAAATGCCTTCTCTAAGAAGTGATAGTCCAGTCATAACTTTGCTTGCCTGTCAAGCTTTGGCTTTCTCTCGCATGTCAAAGCAATGTGCATAGGGCTGTAGTGACAGCATTTACACTGTGTCAGGGATAGTAAGTCTTTTTTGCCTTTCAAAAAGAGCAAAAGTGCACAGAATGGATTAAGTAGGCTAACGTTAGCGGCTCTGTCTTGGTCTTTATTGAATTAAGGGATGTTTGCACTCTAGCAACCCCAACCTGAGTGTTTTCCAGACACATGGATTAGTCCCCATCCTAAAAGCCTTTTTTTATCACAATAAGGTCATGATACAACCAAATAACAGTCTTGTATTACATTTTTTGTTATCATACTTATAATATGTATATTCTAGCGTTAGCCTCAGTCTTTTAGCGTGATATAATGTCATCAAGTGAATATTTCTAAGACCTTCTTTACAACATTTGTGATTTAAAACAAGTTAGCTTGAAACATCAAAAAGCCGTTGACAGCGTTTCCTAACAGACTAGTTATTGTTAACTTGATTAGCTAGCTAGCTACAGCTGAGAAAATATGCTAGCGACAGTTGCTAGAAATGAAAGTGCCTGCTTTTTTAGGTAGTTAGGTAGGTAGATTTATTTTGTCACAATATAACAGGTTATGTAGTGACACTGAGTTTGTAACTCCCTTCTGCTACACAGCAGACGATAAACATTAAAATAGAAGCAATTTTAAAAATGGTAAACAGAAATAAACTATTATCAATGGAGCAGTGCTGAGGATGGATGAGTTTAAGAGTCTGATAGTTTTGAGGTAGAAGCTGGTGGTGTGGCAGCTGAAACTTTTATATCTCTTCCCAGAAGGCAGCAGGGTGAACAGGCTGTGGCTGGGTGGGTACTGTCCTTTAGTATCCTTTGGTCTCTGTGTAGAAACCTCACCTCACTGATATCACTGATGCTCTGGAGATGAGCATCAGGTGATGTCTTAATTACACAAAAAATGGTCAGAGGTAATTTCACTGGCATAAAAGTTTTTCACAAATCAGATGTCATTATTATTATTTATGTGTTTTGTGAAAATGCTAAAAAAGTAAGATTAAGAGTAAGTTTTAGCTGTTTTTAAGGAAAATAGACTTTTGAGAATGTAATGGTGATGAATTTCAACAGCACCGCAGTTGTGAGCCGTGCTGTCCTGTGAGTACAGCACAATCTCCTCTAAATGACACATTTTTATTACATGATATGGCTTTCCGAGATGCAAGAAAAGTAATCTATTGGATGAATTTTATTCCAAACATCAAATAAAAGAATACAGGGATGAAAGTATTAAAGCTGAGGAAATCACAAGGCATGAGAGGTCAACCAACAAGTCGCTGGAGAAATGACAGTGAAATAACAATCGAGCTGAATAGACGGCAGACATGTCATTAAAGAGACACTGTGACGGTCCAGCACTCTTCAAAACATTGACGTGTTCTGACTTTGATATCAGCTTGATCCACCTAATGAGTGATATGATGTCTAAATAAGGGATGCTGGTGGAACAACACAAGCTCTCATTTACAGACCACAGGGTGTATTCACATCTGAGATGGTTGAACAACAAATCAAAGCCACCGTTGTGGGGTTCAGTCAAGTAATTCCCTGGAACAGTGGGCAATTTGGCAATATCCACATCAGTGATTAGAGCAAGAAATGAGTACAGTTTACAAAAGCTTGGTATTTAGAAGGCCAGCTGTAGTTTATGTAATAGGCCTCGGGGGCTTTTGATCTTTGTGTGTGTGCACGCATGTTTGTATTGAGTGTGGGTGTGTTTTTGAATGCATTACAAACAGTAACCTTCAAAGTAAGTCTTAGTTGAGGATTCAGAGATATGGCTGACACAATTACAGATCTCGGTTCAGGCTGTGATGTGGCGCAAAGAGGTCTTCATGGTGAAAAATTGTGCTCAGTTTGTTCTGATAGCCTCTTTGCATTTTTGTTTGTAAATTGCAGCATCTTTCCAGCCAGTGTGATTAGGAAATAGGAGGTGGCAGAGGGGGGGCCCGGGCCTGGGGAGAAGTATTCAAGTGTGACTTTTGACTGACATGTGCTATTAGGTTGAAATGGTTTAATCTCTATTTGGCTGGCGCGGAGCAGTTGAGGAGGTAAGCTGCACTTATCATTGATCCTCCCCCCCGTTCATTGACACACTTAAGCCTCAGCAGGCAGACTTTATCTGATGAAGCAGGCAACAGAGGCAAAGGAGGATTTCACTTTAGAAATCCTCAAAACACCCCGACCAAGTGCCTGGGTTCCGCTCTAAAACTTTGGGCTCTGGAGGACGCCGGTGTGTTCACAAATGATGTCCCCAGAGAGTATGGCGAAGTTTTCCCATCATCTCACCCAGGAAATGGTTGTTGGCAAAGCTTCCACTGGTTTATTTCTCTGCCTCTGAACCCCCCACCCCCACTACTCCTCTCTTTCTGCATCTGCAACATGATTGATGGAGCATTTTTCTCTTGTTACATCTTGCACCAAATTTAGCAAAGGTAACTGGGCTGACTTGGGCAATTCCCAAGCGGGGACTTGGCACTGTTGTTGACAAGCTGAAACAGAGCAGCAGCATGGCAGTTACAAACCAAATGAAAAGAGGTTTTGTACTCCTCTGAGTAACTCAAAATTGTTTACAAGTGCTAATTATTGCAGCACTTAATGTAGCATTGTTCACTTGTCATTTGGAGGTCCAAAACAATGTCGTTCCAATTAACTGCTGTTTGGATGGTAATGGAAAAAAAGATCAAAACATGTATTTTAGTTCTCTATTATTTCATGAGTTAGGTCTGAATACACAGACTCCTTCACAAACCTGAAACTTTCTTTAACGGATAACACTTAAAGCTAGGGTAGGAAATTTATTACAGAAGCATTTTGTGTTATATTTGTTGAAATTCTCTTTTGCAATCTGCCAACCTGCGCACTCTGCCCATGCACTCGCTCTGAATGAAGGGAGGTAGTGGATTTATTTGGTTGGACACTTTCAAAATCTTGCTGTCTCTTGCTAGTTATACAACGTTGCCTATCCTAGAAACTATATTTACTTCATATTATATATTCTGATAGCATGTTATTCTGTTATGTATGTACTATGTTTAAATTATTAATTTTATTATTATTATTTTGTTTTTTAGGCTGGATTGGATGTACTGGGCAAAGTGAGCAACTGTCCCGGGGCCTAAAACCTTAGGGGTCCTCCTGGTTCACCATGTAACAATTTGCTTTAATAATCAACTTGACTAGACAATGAACATCCATTATACATGCCCTTATCTACTGTAGGGCAAACATACTTCATGTTACTACAGCATGCACATGACGCTAGCTCACCAATTATTATGGAATTGTTGCTGAAATGTCAATTCATTATGTGTCTTTTGCCAGTGTGTTTGCTTCCAAAGTGCCTTGTTTCATTCTCCCTATGCTAAATGCATTAAGAGACCAACCCCTAACCATGTAATTCATAAGCCCTAGTGGGGTAAACCCTTTAACACCCTCTTTATGACCATGATCTGACAGTCCCATGCCACTTTTCCTTTTAAATAACCTGCAGGAATCACTTCAGTGCTTCTCCGGAGGACATCCATTTCCAGGCAGGCTGCGTGTCATCGGGTAGCTCTCAGAGTATGAGGAAGGAGGATTTGAATTCATTTACGGAGGGTGGTAGAATATGCCACAGCACTGATTGGCAGTTGAAAACCATTAAGGCTGGCTCATGCAGGTTTAAGGTTGAGACAGAGCGTTCCTTGATTTAATGGCTTCATTACAGCCTCCCACCAGACAGACTCGAATGACAATGTAACATGAACTGAATATTTACATGGTATTTCTGGATGTTTTCTCAGGGCCAGTGGTGTATGTAACAAGGCTGCCAGTCAATGCACTACACTGCAAAAAGCTCTCTCTCTTGTTTAGTCTGTTATAAATAGACGATGAGGTGATCCAACCGTCAAAAGCTCAGTTTGCTTCAATCATTTTCTAAATTCTAGTAAAGAGATTATTCTGCCTTGTTTCAAGTTAGTGCTTTATGCACTTTCCCAGTATAAGGGGAGGTTCTCTGTGAGCAAATGGAATTATCTTATCTCACTGGTAGGTATGTTTCCTTGTAAGAAAAACGTAATACGAGACTAGTTACGACACATACACAGGGAAGGAAAATAGCCCAAATGTAATTTCTACATTTGGGCCAATTTCTATTTCTATTTCTATCTGCTAAAAGTCTCTCAGTTCACATTTCCCTTTCCTCACACAGATGTGCTGATGCTTTCTAAGCATCAAACAGCAAAAAGCAACACAGAGGCTCATTTTCAGTTCAGTTCTAATCTGGACTACATGGACAAGTGATACATGCAGTTTGTAGTGTGATGCTCAAACGTCCCTGTTAAACAACTAAACAAATAAATAAGTCAGCATTGCCATGACAATGCATAAATCTTGCATAATGCATCTGAGACAGTGTCATCATTTTGCCGGCTCTGCACTGGAGGACAAAAGGACATACTGCAACAATGGGAAGCCAAATAGCTGCCTCGAAAAGTACTTAAGGAGATGCATCAGTTCAGTCAAAACAGTTGTTGCCAACAAGATTTACATAAAGGTACATACAAAAAGAGATGTGATGTCTCGCTCTTCCTTAAACGGAGAAACAAAAAGAATGTGAGGAGTGAGTCTTCCAAAAAGATACACAAAATGTACAGCGTGAGCTTAGCCTTCAAGTGAAGGACACAAAGTCAGGAGCCATATTTACGCTGCATTTCTTCCTTTTACACTTGCATTCAATACTCACAATTGTGTCACTTTCAAAAAAAACTTACAAATGAGTCAGTGCACACAGAGATTTTTCACTACCACACTCTGGGTGAGCAAATAGCTCAAAAAAGAAAAAAAAGAGAAAAAAGAACATTAAACAGCATTAAACTGTATGTGATCTACTGTTAAACAAAAAAGAGGTAGAAGACTAAATATGGTCTCCACATCTTCATCGCTGGTTTTTAGGTACAGTTCTGTTCTTGCTGACGAAAAAGAGAAGGAGGGAAGGAAAAGGGAACACATGAAAAAATAATCATTTGGATCAGTGGGTTCCCTTGACAGACTGTGTGGCAAAAAAAAAAAATTCAATAGGTTTTTTTTGGGTAGACTTGCACAATTAATTATAAAAGCCCTGGCAAAAAAACACTTCTCAGATCTTCTCATGGGTTGGACATACTAAAGCCAACAACACACCCATCTACAGCCTCATATATGACCGCAGATTTGGAAAAACCCCTGACACAGTGACAACAAAAACTGATTTATGAGAGTTCATTAGGATATGACGTATTACAGTGCTATTGCATACCATTAGATTTTACGCAAGCACCTAATGAAGTGCTAACACTGTGAATTTTCTTAATTAATCCAAAACGCAAAAATTCCTTTAACAATCTGCTGTTGGACATATCATCCCTCTACTGTGACAAAACCATAGGGAGCATTCAGAAATCATGAACAAGGCTCAGAGCAAGGCTGCAGAGATTCTAAAAAAAAAGATAAGGAAAGAAAAATGACACAAAGCCTAAACAGTGCGGACTGGAATGTGAGGCACACATGTTTTGCACCATTAACCTCCATCTCAATGTTGGCCTCTAAACACAGCTCCAGGGACGCGGCTTTGTATTGCCATTCAAAAACATTGCATTTATTGTGTATCAATTCCAACCTTCATTACACACAACCGAGTGCCGAGATCTCAAAGGCAGTTTAATACAGTCCTTCAAGTGAGGTAAATACTATGTAATCAGCAGATAGTCATCGTGGTCGGTCTTATTTGCTGTTGTGCAGAATAATATGTTTAATAAGTGTGGTAATTTCTTCAAATTGCCATAAGAAATGTAAATGACTGCTGGATATAATGAGTTTTCCCAGCAGACCTTCAGATTAATAATAAGAAAAGAAAATCTAACCTTTTCTGATTTAATTTCGCACTGATCCGCTCTGTTCATGATCAAACACTGAGGTAGGTTTACGCTACAAGGTGGTGAACTAAAGTCGCAGCATGTCTGTACATTTTGCTCTCCCGTTTGGCTAAGTACCATACATTAAAATGATGAACTCTGATGTGAACTCGCAGGGCTTGTCTCAGTCATTAGAGTGGGAGTTCTGACTCATCTCTTCTCTCCCTTTGCTGCCCTCTTTCTGGTTTCCTCCGACAGAGCATCACAAATAAGTGGAGCACCAAAGCCAGAGCACTGCACTCAGCAAACCTCTCTCTCTCTTCAAATGTTAGTATTCCCAATTTTTTCCTTCTGTCCTGTTTCCACCCCATGCTGTTATTCCCCGCATATCCGAGCATACTCAGCTAATGGAGCCGTGAGAGATGCTCTTGAAAAAGAGGTTGAAAATGGACAGGCTCTCCAGCACAATACAGTAACTCACAAATAGAACAGTCCAGTACGTTTGGCACTCTCAGAGATATGAAAGCCTTCCTTTGAGTACAGTCTGCACTAACATCACGGCCATGGGCCCATAAAGGTGCTGTTTTATAAATGTGATTAGACACTACTGTCATAATGGGGATAATTCATTTGGATCACCACAGTGAGCCAGGTCCCTAATCAGTCTTTATGTGTAATTGAGATGAATCATTTCCTGCGGCTAGAGCTTGCGCATGGGACCAACCAAAATGAGTAATTCTTGACCTTAAAAGTCGAACAGAACAGCGCCTATTAATTTTGCTCCATATGGTACAACAGTCATTATCCATTTATCTATATCAAAATGAGTCAAACTGCTAGGTGATTTTCATGTCAACGTATCTTTATCCTTAATAATAGCAAAAACTTCTTTAACAATATAAAAATGTATAATGCCTGGCATGTTCAAAGGGTCCTGTCAAACTCTGGGTCATCTGAGTCATTCAGATTCCTCCCCATCAAACCCGAACAGCGCCTCTGCTGAAGCTATAGTTATTTTTTAGCCTATGGTGGTTTAGGAACAATTTCAGGCTATTTATTCCACACCAGTGCTTGAGGTCATGGCTCAGAAGAGAGGAGTACAGTACAGTCATGCTGAATGTATGAGCTAATGGGTCTCTCAAGATAGCAAAGGAGCATATTGCCCGCTAAACATGAGCCAAGTATGCTTTACTTTTCCACTTCACCTTATTTTGTCATTCTGTACAGTAGACACAGATGAAGCTGAGGAGGAATCTGCCCTGGGCACTGCACCGGCAAACAGTCCCGCCTTAGGCATTTGTCTAACTGTCTACTTTATTTTTCTGCAGTCATTTAGATATTCAGGTTTAATTAAGGTACCTCTGTCATTAACACAGGATTTCATTTCCAAAGCTCTCAATCTCACGCCACTCGCTGCTTCTCTCAGACTCTTCTGGCACCCGCTCCAAAACACAAACGCTTCCACCGAACTGCGACAGGAGAAACGCCGTCACAGTTCCTTGGCCAAACTTTTATTTAGTATTCATCATAACCAAGACACCTGCTTGGTTGTTTTTCTTTTCCAGGGAACTCTGGGGAAATGATATCTGTTGGATTGGAGCCACATGTTAGGGTTGATGAAACTACCGGAGAGGAAAAGCAGGATCTACTATCTTTTGACATGACTCATCAAAATAAAATATGGTGTCCCTTCAGGGAAATGAGAGAGGTACAGATGCAAATAAATATCAGCTGCAAGCCCTTGTCATTTTGTGACAAGTTATTCATAACTGAGCACATGTATCAACATAAAGAAATGCGTGTGATTGCAAGTATTTTGTAAAATGCAGCTGGTGCATGAGATAATAAGAAATGCCTTTTTCCTCCTTTGCCCCAGTGTAACCTGTTTACTGTCCTGGGACTCCTAATGACATGCAACACTTGCTTTATTCACAAGATGGTGCAATAAGTGCACTTACTTATCCACTTACTGACTCACTTATCCAAACCATCCCCTTTTGGTGAGCGCAACAGTGAAACAATATTTGCCTCTCAACCGTGTAACATTTATGAGGATGGGGATTCGTGTTTTTCATGCTACATAAATCATCCAAGTAAACAAGTCTGATTAGTGTTTTTGCTCAGGCGAAAGAGCTTGTTTTGAGTCAAAAGCAGATCTCACAGTCCATTAGACTAAGCTGGATCTAAAGCCAGAGCCCAAGGAAGTTTGGCAGACACAGGGGTTTAAACTGCACACCTAAACATGCCCAGTTTAATTTGGCCTCTAATCACAGTCCCCTCAAATGGCTGAGTTAAAGAAGGAGATAATGCAGCAATGGCACAAAGGGCCGGCAGATCGAACAGGAATTGAAATTCTCAGACCACTGATCCTGTCCTTGACTGACTATGATCAAAGTCACAGTAAGAAACATTTTTACAGGACAAAATGACCGTATTTCTACAGAGTATCTGCAGGGTACTGATAGGGTTGATGATTAATTTCACTGATTACAACTCAGGTGGTGACATTTCTGGCATTTTAAACTCCCTTTCTGGTGCTTTTTCTATTCTGGACAAAACACACACACATCCCTCCAGCATTGGTGTACAGATGAGTGGCTGGCATTACATTTCAGTTATGAAAGCTACACACCCTTGTGAACAAAGCACTTATTTTACTCTACAGCCTAATTATTCCAGTCCTTACCACAGTGACATATCACTACTTCACTAGAAATTCTGTTGGTTCTTACATGTCTCTCACCTCTCTTTCTCTCCATGTGCCTGAGGCTGATCCATCACTGTTGTTGCAACTCCCACTGTTCACCAATGGAGGTCGATAAAGATTATAGATGATTTGATGCCCCTTTAATACCAGGTTATTAAGAATGAGAGCAGAGGACCACAGTAATCCCTGTCTGCACATCAAAGACAGGCCAGATATCTGGCCTGCTATTAGCCGAGTGGCTGGATGCCACCTGCCCAGATGTTTGGCATGTGGACTCCAGTTCTGCCAAATGGGGATCATGAGACCACAGGACGCCTTCCAGGAAGCAGCTGAAGCTCCCAAACCTCAAGGACATGTTTTTTTTCAAAAATGCTACATATTTTCTAAAATAATCTATCAATCCATATATTTGCCATATATGTATGCTATTCAATGTCCATTAAGAGGTTATATATATAAAAACAAATTAGTTTCACACCTTGCTTACAAGGTGACTGTATTTGCTCCAGAAACCTTTAGAAGTTGATGCCACAGCTGCCTCACTTTAAAATTTTAATTTTCTATGAACTTAACAGGCGCTTTTGATATCCTGCATCAGAGGCCAAGAAGCTCAGTGAGGATTAGAAAGAGTTGATGTTGGGCTCTGTATATCCCACAGTCGTGACAATCGCAGGCCTGTTGCCTGGGCTCTGACTGTCAGTTAAAGAACTAGCTTGTGATAGGGCCTCAAAATATTGGAAGGCTTCCTGTGGTTACAGCCCTGACTGTCAATGTGCATTTGATCTCCTTGGAGTTTACTCACACTGAAGTTGTTTGTTGTTATTTACAGCCAAAGCCTCGGAGAGAGTCTGTGCTATTGTACACTCAGCTAAGGTGTTGTGGAGGTCGAGCTGATCGTTACATTATGTGTCCTAAGATGAAACCACACCAACATAAACGCTACATTCAACCACACATACACTGGTCACACGGCCATTCTTGTCACATGACTATCATGTGACCTCATTAACTCTGTGATTATGTGTGAATATCTAATAGACAAAGGCTGTGTCCACTACTCACTATAGTGTACTATATAGTGAGCTCGCCATTTTGTAGTGCTGTCCGAATGTATAGTGAGAATGATTATACCCTTTATGGTCCACTCATTGTATCCCAGAATGCATTTTGAAAAGTAGTGTACAACTGATGTTCCCAAACCAAGGCTTATATACCATCATGCATTGCGCTGATAGAAAAAACAGTCCACCAACTGATTGTCTGATGGCAATGACGTAATTAACGGTGACAAAATAATGATCGGAGTAGTGTCCGAAAGAGTTGTGTTCGTTATGAGGGTGAGCTCACTATATAGTCCTCCCCTTACAGCTCACTATATAGAGGGTAGTGAATGAGTTGGGATATCTGACACAGCCAAAGATATGAAACTGCTGGATGGAGAGTCATAACATTTTGTACAGACATCCATGGATGATTAATTCTAATGACTTCAATGATCTCGTGACCTTTTACTGTAGTGCCACCGTGAGGTTGACATGTTTGGGTTTTAGTGACATGTCTTGTCAACTATTGCATGGACTGCAATGAAATTTGGTACAGAGGAACAGAGAGGATAAATCCTAATGACTTTGGTGATTCCCAACACTTTGGTTTAAGATCAAACACTTTCAAAATGAATGACATTCCCATCAGCCTCATATGTGCTTTGTGTTTATTAGCATTCTGACAGGCTAAACCAAGATGTCGAACCAACATTGATGGAATCTCAGATGATGATTAAACTGTACAGAAGTGACGAGTACATTTCAGCACCGACGAACTCGGCGCTAAGTTTGGTCAGGTTCTTCTCCAGCATGCATGTCTTCCCTATATGTAAACATGTAATATCGTGGCTTTGATTGATTATTACCACACAAAAACTATGTAACTCTTAACAACTTCATGCTCAACATGATTAAACCTTCTGATTAAGGTTGCCAATGTAATGTATAAAAATTGTATAACACCTAATTTAAACATTAACTACAGTCACCAGCTACCGGCTTCATTTGCATTGTGGTTAACCTTCACAGTGAATCCTGTTTTCTGTACATTTTAACATTTGCAGACACAATTATATTATTTTTTCCTTCCATTACAGATATATGTTTTTTTGTCAATATAAACATATAAATAATTTTATTTGTCATCTATAATGCAGTTGGTGATATTTATACCGTATTTCCATCTATGACACAAGACATTAATATATTTATTTCCCCCCTCAATGTGTCACAGGTGAATATAGCTTCAACATTTATAATATGAAAATATCAGGTAACATGCATTTTTTAACACACATTTGTTCCGTGCGGATGAATCTGTGTCAAATCAATTTCAAAGGTGGTAACCTCCACTTTGACCTTGTCCCATGCTGCTCAGATTGTGCCTGAGTTCCATTAATACAACTCAGAGCAATTTCATTGCATTTAACAGACACAAAGCCAACCTTGATGCTTCCAGCGACAAGCACTTTTTGCAGGCAGACGTGAGATGGTATAATGCAAACGCTTTACATATCTGCCAAATCTAGAAATCGGTGCATTTCAAATAATTATCAGACTACTTGAAATTCAAAGCTTTAATAGATTTTAGGGTTATGAATGAAGCCATACAGTTAATTTATCTATTACATTTTGATATTAGATTATCAAGTATGCAAGATTATTTCCCTACAAAGTCATATGCACCCTTACACACACAAACACACACACACACACACAC